>VCRD01009088.1:0-15650 GCA_006783055.1 Trinorchestia longiramus
GGGACGCGCACCCCCTCATCTGAACGCCTGTCCCCTCTCTGGGTGCGTGTCTGCACAGCTCACTGTCTCCACAATCCCTGTGTGCGAAGCCCATACTACCTCCACAATCCTAGTGTGCGAAGCGCATACTGCATCCACAATCCCTATGTGCGAAGCGCATACTGCCTCCACAATCCCTGTGTACGAAGCGTATACTGTCTCCACAATCCCTGAGTGCGAGGCCCATACTGCCTCCACAATCCCTGTGTGCGAAGCCTATACTGCCTCCACAATCCTAGTGTGCGAAGCCCATACTGCCTCCACAATCCTTGTGTGTGAAGCCCATACTGTCTCCACAATCCTTGTGTATGGAGCGATTACTGCTTTCAAAATCTTTTTGGCAAGTAAGGAGAAAAAAATCAAGTAGATAAATAAGTACAAGGAAGTCAAACACGACAAGAAATAGTGAAACCGTTAAAAACGCGCGCCGTGTGCTCGGTTTCATAGGAAAAAAGTCAAAGAATATACCATCACCCTTTTATAAAGCGCTAGTCCGACCACATCTTGAATAGTATGTGGTGCAAATCTGGCCTTCTAATTTAAAACGAAATAACAACAAAATTTAAAGAAATCGGGGTCCTTACGTATTATCGGGAGGACCTTTGATTTTTACTTTTTATTTTTTTTCACAGGGTTTGTTGGTTAGGTTAGGTTAGGTTAGGTTAGGTTAGGTTAGGTTAGGTTAGGTGTAATGTAATGTTATTTTATTGTTTTAACCGTTTCAATAAATAATTTACTTTAATTTTTGAGTCGTTTTTTTAAAGGTCCTCCCGATAATACGTAAGCACCGAAATCGGAGTAAAGCAAATGAAATAATTCCAGTTCTCCATAACCTCTGCTACAGACGGCGTTTTCAATAGCTTGAACTCTTCTTCCTTAAACAAGGAAGACTGCAAGGACGACTTATCGAAACCAACAAATAATTAAATGGCTTTAACAATGTTAGCCAAAAAAGCTATTCGACAGGTAACGTAACGTATGAACTTAAAATTGCAGTCCAAATCTAATAATATAGAACTTCAGGACTCTCCAGGTCCTAACTTTTTAATTAGTTAAAATATTCCAAATGTAAACCCAAATACCTGAAAATACCGTCTCTACTGGCACCGTGAAGACATTCAAAAATCGTTTTGACTAATAGTGAATAAGAAATTTCCATGTATTTTAAAGTACTGATGTGAATTCTAATCTGAACTCCAAAGAGAGAAAAAATACGAAAACGCTAAAACGTAAACGTGCAGGTTTAATTAGGAAGCTACATCAAAATCTCCTTTTATCCTTAAATTGACCATAACCCTGGAAGTGTCTCATTCGACAGCAACGTCCACACAATAGGAAATAAAAGAAAGAGGTGCGATGTTAATATTTCTGATGATGTGAACGACTATTAAGTTGTAGAATCCCACACATACAAAACGGCCGCTCCCAAATGTTAAAACGAGGGCACTGGTGCCTGTACGCCAAGATTGACAACTGTGAGTGTGGCTTTAAATTACTTCTCCTTCCAACTTACCCTATTCCTACTTTGGTGCCTAGGCGTGATTGGTGCCTGACGGTATCAAAATAAAGTAGGAAGAATAAACTTCTCGTTTCATTCTTGTTTAGATTTTTTATTCTACATTCCATGTTCTTCATTTTATGTTGCATATCATATATTCTGTATTATATCTTCTATATTCAATTCTATATGACAGTATTTTGTTCTATTGTTTTATTTTTGTCTAAAACGCCCAGTACCTCCATAATCTTGTCTAAAACGCGCACAAGTTTTCCATCATGAGTTTGACTCTCTTCTGATGTACAGTAATTTACCTGACCAAATAATTACAAATTATAACGATGTAAATTATACAATCCAGAGTACTACACATTTGCGAACATTTTATCAGTTCCAAATACTTTTTATGAATTGATGGATGTTTTTTGTAATTTTAATTTAGAGTATGACAGTTTCCTTCATTTTACTTGAAGGAAACCAAATCGCTTCTTTCATTATTCTGGCGCAGTACTACACCCCACATCGCACACGGGCAGCTGAAGCTAAAATTAAAGCTTACCAAACTAGAAGCAGTCAAAACACTACTCCGAAAGAAAAAAGCGTAGCCTTCCTTTCCCGACACGACTGAAGCGTCTGCTCGGTGTGAGAGGTTCGACCACCTCGATGGAGACGAAGTGCACCTCTAGGAGGTGTGGTGGGATGTGTTTGGGCTGAGCAGAAGTTCATGTGTTTGCAAGTTTACAAAGAGTGGTGGGTTGCGTTTGGGGTAAACAGAAGTTTATGCGTGTCTACAAGTCCACTAATGGTGGGTTGTGTTTGGGGTCAACAGAAGTTTATGCGTGTCGACAAGTCCACTAGTCGTGCGTTGTGTTTGTTGAGTGCACAAATATTGCGTGTGATGCGAAATAGTATCAGACTTCAACTTTGTCAGATCAGCCGAAGTGTGTAGAATGAACCTGAATGTTCATCATGAATTGATGAAACCAATGGATAGTTGATGGATAAACCTTCGTCCAGTTTTTCTTGTAGACAAATTTGCAATAGATTTTAATTATTGGCCCGCAATTATTTCTTTTATTAAAAAATGTATCCAGCAAACTAGTGTACTAATAGCATAAATCACAGAATGGACGCGAGGTGCTTCCTAGTTTCTGCGCTATCATTCTTCTCTGGCAGTCTGGCAGTCCAAATGCCTTTTCACTTGTTTCATACTTTTTATGTATTCTTTCTTGTACTTTTGGAGTTTCTGGCAACAGAACCTGTCGCTCGAGGATCGGACTCTACAGCCACGGCCAGGGCGACAGCTCCAACACAGACTGATTCTAAGGCACAAATTTTCATTGTTCCTTGAGACAGAAGGATGCCAACAACTTTTGGACAGAATTTTCTTAGTAATATTTGTCAAATAGTACACAAAATGCATGACTATTGTCACAATGTCTGACGACAATCCATTAGGTACAGGTAGAAATTTCTATAATCAGCGCTGCGTTTGGCATTACCGCAGAGTATCTCTGGACAAAACATGCCGTCAATTTAGAATAAAATGAAATAGAATACGGTAAAAGCCGTTTAGTTCATTCTTGGGTTGTCACCCAAGTCCCATGCCGTTTAAAGTAAATGCCTCAATCACGCACACGTACCTCAAAGAAACACAAACATTTCAGTCACGTGCACATACTATAATCATACACAGGCCCCAGGAGTTAAGAATGTAAAATCAGTAGTTTATAGTAGTGGAGGTTCCTTATCCAATGTTTATCGAGGCGATTTTTGAATGTATTTAACTAATTCACTATACGAGAGTCTAGTGAACAACGCCATTAGCAGGACCATTTTGTAATTGATCTCATCAGTACGATGCATTGAACTGAACTCTAGTTGTACGGTGATTAAATTTTTTTAGGCTTTTTAGTGTTGCAGCAAACATACAAATATATAGACAAAATGATGGTACCTGTTTAAGAATAGTAGAAACTAAAATGACGCTTCATAAAACATTTACCTGAATTTTTTGATTCTTATAGAAAAATCGAACATTTCCATGTCTTCATCTGCGCTTGCCACCCTATGGCGATACTTCACACTCCCGACAAAGGACAAAAAATAGAAGCTCCTAAAACAGCTTCATAATACAACTATGAAAGCCCGATAATGTGGAGGTACTGCACTCTAGAATAAATTAATCTCCAGAATCGTGGCAAAGAGCTTGAACAAAAAGTAAGGTAATGCAACTCAAATTCCCTAACGACAGAAGTCGCTTAGTTCCTTACTCAAATTCCCCTGAAATCAATGAACATTCGATATCAGTTAAAGAAATATTATATCCAAGACCTTCATTGGGCGATTTTATTTACTAAGAAAGTGTTCCCTTCTCAAAGAACAGCCACAGTTGCTGCAATGTTAAGCAGCTCATACTCTCAAGAGGAAGGTAAATGTCAACTGTTGAAGCGTAAACTCACAGGCTGTCTCACGCTAAGTGAGACAGCCTGTGACTCAACTGCAGCGATCCCTCAGGTCTGGGAAACAGCGAAGGAAAAGTGTGAGAAAACTTTCAAAATTTTACTCAAATTCAAGCCCTAGAACATGGCATCTGTCTCATGTTCTCCTGCTTATTTGTGTAAAATGTTATTGTAGAATATTGTGACATTTCTTCCTCGTAACTCTTGACAAGGGCACTCAAGGAATACATGTGTCCACGAGTACCAATATAGACGGACTGTTGCCACCAACCCAAGCAGGCTGTTACCACCATGGAAGGAGGCTATTGCCACCAAGTAAAGAGCCTGTTGCCAAGTCAAGAGGTGGTTGCCACCAAGTAATCAAGCTGTTGCCATCAAGTAAGCAAGCTGTTGCCAGCAAGTAAGGAGGGTGTTGCCAGCAAGTAAGCAGGCTGTTGCCACCAAGTCAGGAGGCTGTTGCCACCAAGTAACCAAGCTGTTGCCATCAAGTAACCAAGCTGTTGCCATCAAGTAAGCAAGCTGTTGCCAGCAAGTAAGGAGGTTGTTGCCAGCATTAAAGTTGCAGCAATGCGGTCACCGCCTACACAGTTTTGCTGCTAGCATGCTGTCCCTTACAAGTCTGTGGAAGCGTGGCGCTTGTGTCGCTCAAACTGTCAATTGAGAGCAGTTTGAACGTGATGCTTGTACGAGAGAACTGATGATGGTGACGATGTATACTGGGCGTTAACACAGGTCTGTTGCAGTAGCTAAGAAGCCAATAGGAACAATTGTATAACTTTGTTAGTTGATCACTCAAAATATTAATTGCTACGTAAGATTTATCACTCGTTTCGTGTCCAAGGGAAATTTTATAGTTAAGTTAAAACAGCAAATACGAATATATATGAAGTTGGTTGGTGGAATATTGTTATGCAAGATGACTTTCTTAGTCCTATTTACTGTAAATTGTCCATCATTGGACAAGAATAACGTATTATAGGGGATAAAATAGTAAAGCCAAGGCCTCCAAGAAAACCATCGTGCCGCTTAAAACGCGATAGGAGGTACAAAATTGTGACAGAAATTAAACCTATTTTAAGAAACGCGCACTCGCGAACAGTCCTTTGATGCTACATTGCACACCTGATAAGTACACCACTGTATGTAGAAAAACACTCTTACAGCGCATTCTACGTTAGCTGTCAGGTTCCTCAGTTATCTGCTTAAGAAAGACTTTGATGAAATTCGTGACACTTAGATCTAACACAAGTGAAAGCCACACTCGTCAACGCCTGAGAGGGAAGCAGCGTCAGTCCAAGGTGGTCTCCGTCCCTTTTCTTCACTCACACAGTCGTAGCCAGATTATAAGCACAACGTAAAAATAATTATCGCAACATAATCATTGTTATTCTTACAACGCATATTAATTATCGAAAAATCTTCGACTAATAACTTCGTAAGTTGATCATTTTCAGTTAGTAAATTAATAATTAAATGTTAACTTAGTGACCCAGTGGTTAAAAGAGCGTTTATCTTCAAGATAATTGACTAAAGTACCTGTTCAAAGTAGCTTAGCAAAACCTAAGCTGCTGCACTGATATCTCGTAGAGGCGCACATACGAGTACTAGCTCACTGTGTAACGGCAAGACTTCAGAAACGAGATCACTGGAAAGCAACGCCTTTAGTACGTAACGTTTTCGTCTTCAAAGAGAGTTTTTCTCTTGATCAAGAGGCGTCATTAAAATAATTATTATTGTTATATCTAATTGTAGGTAGGTAGTAAATCCCGGCAGTCTCACCTCTCACAGGCCTGGACGACGTATCCCCGTGCACGTAGGAGAACTTTCCTCCACACACCCTTGTCGGATGTAGAGTCCTGAGGCCGTCGCCTCTTCCTCCTCTGCTCTCTTCGCCTTCTCCTTCGTCTTTTTCGTCTACTTTTTCATCTCCTCCTCCACTTCTAGATCCTGTACGCAACTCCCTGGCTCTCCAGATGAGGGAGCCAAGAGTCCCAGGGACGCTCAGTTTTATTGGGAGGGGACTGTCCAAGTTTCGTCGAGACAATAAAAACCTTCGTCCGAGATTGGTACTTTTTGCTTTTTGCGTGCGAGTGAAGAAATGCGATCGATCGTCTGGGAGGTGAGAAACTCTACTTTGAGTTTCGTTTGATGGAAGTGAAGTGTCCAACTGTGACAGCTTTTGTTGAAACGCAGGCGTCGTTGCATGAGAGTTTTCCGTTACGTCGTGCTGGGAAAGTTTCTGCGAATGAAATACGTTTTTAGGATGAATGTTAAATTCCTGCAATATTTTCCTGAGCAACGACGACAGCTGCAAATCCTGAGCGTTGTTGTCTTCCCTGAACACGTAGCCCTGAGCAGTGACGGGATGCCGAGTTGGGGAGTGAAGTGGAGATTGGAGTTGGACTCGAGGGAACTGGAATGAGGATGGCAGCAGGACTCCAGGCAGCTCAAGATAGTCCCTCACGCATGCCCTGCAGCCAACTCCAGCTCTGAAAAGAGACCATCGTAAAAGCTCGAATAAAAGCAGTTAAATTGCTGATAGAGCGAATCTTAACTCTGATAAAACGAATCAAGCCTCTGATAAAACGAGTCAAGCCTCTGATAAAACAAACCTCTCATAAAATGAGTCTCGACCACAGATAATTTGGCTTGCAGATATTGGACACATTTTGGATCGCCTAAACTCGAGTAAGAATATTTATTTCGCTGCATCATTTCAAACACGGGCAGCTAAAGAGACCCATCAGTTGTGCCTGTTTGATCGCAGGAAAGTTTGGATAATCTCAATTTCTCAAAAATAGATAAAACCTTTCAGAGCTATGTGAAAAACTTGTAAATAAAATCGACGCTGTTTGACCACAATCACTACAATTCTTAGACTTAGATGGTACCGTTTTTTAATCCAAAGGAATGAGAAGTTATATCTTTGAAAAATAATCTTCCTAATAACAGGTCAAGAAAGCAATAATAATAATATGGAAGAATAATTTTCATTATTAATAGTTTTAAACAAATTTTCTCTCACGATTCACACATAACTTGACACTGAAAACGATTTTTATCGCTCTTCAACGTAGATTTAAGGAAAGGTTTTCCTCGTACTTCATAAATAATATTTTAAATTTTACAAATACATTTCTTATTTTTATTGCTAGAGAAAAGCACACTGAGCTACAACGCTGGAACTTGAGTCAACATCAACATCCTTGTTTATTCAGCCGTAGAAAACAGAATTATTACGTCCTTTAGTGGAAATGAGTGTTGTTTGCAAAAGATTCAATTTCACAATTCAAAAGACCACCCAGGAATACCAAGATTAAATTCTTAAATTCTACAATGACATTTAGATGAAGCCTACCGAGAGCTGACATAGGTGAGAAAACACGCAGCTTGCCGAACTTTCTGCTGAAGAAATTGCTTCAGAATTACACTCTTTTGCCAGCGTTAATTTTGCACCTATGCGCTGCAGAGAAAGTCTGGGCGTGGAAATAGCCGGCATAAGAGTATGTCGTTCTTGAGGTACGGTTGTAATGAAAATTAGTTTGCTGCATAACATACTCGCTGCAGCTTTCAAGACATTACAAATATTATTCTCTTTCCCATGGTAATGTCTTTGTTATAAGATACTATAATTTTCAATTTGTGTTTTGTTTTTCTTTGTAATTTGTGGTTCCTAGAGTTTCATATGTACAGTTGATTCCATTTTAATCACAGTAGTTTTACAAGTCTACTTTTTAAAGCCATTCGGTGATCACAACAAGGAACATAATTGTTGACTTTGAATAATAAGAAAGGGATATTTTAGTAGTTTACATAGCAATAACAGGACATTCATATCTTTTGAAAGTTGTCGAAGCATCGTTTTCTCGATCAAGTCTATACCTCATGCAGCAACGTCTCAGATTCACAGATTTCATACTCCAACTATCAAATAATCAGAACCGCTACGCTGATTGTTTCACTGAGCTGAAGCTCTCTTAACTCCTCCCATTCAGCCAAACACCCAAGCATTGCTGCAGCAACTGTGCTGGATGTGTTACGCCCGTGTACTTGTAAATAACTGAACATAACAGTTCTAATTTATTACAATTACATCGGCAATTATATTGAGATGCAAACGTGAAAACTTTGCAAGAAGTTGAGCTCTTCAAGCCTCCTCCTCCTCGCCCGGAGTACCGGGGGCTGCCGTAGGGCGGCATTGGAGCCTACGTGGCAGACTCTGCTTAGGCAAGTCATGGAGCAGTGGGCCTACCTGCCCTGCCCCGCAGAGGGCCTACCTGCCCTGCCCCCCAGTGGCGGGTGACCTACTTTAACGGCCTAACAGTGGCCTACTCTGCGTTCGCCAGTCATTGAGCAGTGGGCCGATATGCCCACCAGTAGCGAGTAAGCCATTCCGACTGCATGCAGCATGTACTTAATCCCAACTGAAATGCTTGCATTAAGGCAAGAAATTGAGAGGAAACTCAGGTCTACAGAGCACAGCCAATCAGGAAGCCAACGATTTCCAGCTTTCAGTGTTACCAAAAGGAGTTGATAGGTCGGGATTTCTGTCTTTAAAAGAGAACTAAGTACATTGGAATGAAGATACTGCAAGCCACGTATCAAAATAATGGGGACTTATTGCGGAATGGAATATATTTTACGAAAGTTGGTAAAGCTGCAGTTACAGTTGTAGAGGTAACATTGATGACTTGGGAATCGTGTCGTCATCCTTACCATTTAATTGAGGATTTTTTATTTAATTTATAAAAGACCATTGTAAAAATTTCTCAATAGCATTCGGATACAAAAACAACGCTAAAGACAGTCATTTCGTTTATACCTGTGGACACATCTCACTTCACTGTGACGCTAAAGCTTGAGTTTGCGTGGACTGATTGATCAGAGGAACTCAAAACTTTACAAGTTTGAGACAAAGGAACTTGAAACAAATGAGGTCCAGGTGGCCATTTAGAAAGCCTATCATAATAATGAACCTTTTCCTGTTTGATTCACTGGTGGAGGCTTGTTAATATTATGATTCATGTGAAATTAATTTGTCTGTCTAAACATGTCCTGATTGTTATCAATATTGATTCATATTGAATAAATTTAACTGTTGACTTTAATTTTTTTCAATATCTCGATTTACTTTGCGTGAATTAACCAGCAAAAACTGATGGATTTTTCTTATTAATACTAGACCATTTGTAAGCCGATTTTCTCCAACTGCACTTGAATTTCCTTTCAAGTGAAATTGAATTTTTTCTAACTAAACAAGATTTGCAGCACCGCACACCGAAAGACGATAAGTGGAACTGAGACTAGTGGTGGTAGTCGGTACCAGATGGAAAGAAGTGAGGGAGAGTTTGACACAAGATGCGCCTAAGAATAGGAGATGAAATGGAAAGGAATACTGGGAGAGGAATAGAAATAGACGCACATGTTTTGAGAGGTAGAGGTCTATTCATGGGGTTTGTTGACTGACACTGAGCAATACGCACAGCTTCTGTTAAGAAATCAACAGCTAATCACCACCCAAGAAAACAATACAACTCTATGATTGATGGAATCGCATTCGTAAGGCTATTCTATCGTGCCGCCCTGTATTCAAACTCAAAAAAATAATGCTAAAGAACGGCGCGAAATAGCGAAAATTCCCACGATATCAGAATTAGTTGCCATGCAGAAAAAAATGCTGGGACCGTGAAAATTGAACCGCGATATTGCGAGAGTTTTTTGTTCTTTTGAGCTTACACACCTATATGTATGCATACATATACACAATAAATATATATATACAAAATTATTTAAACACATATATCTATGTGTGTACCTGCATGTATAAATGTGAGCATTATATTAAAAAATATCATGGGAAAAAACAGGATCATAACCCCCGAAAGGATTTTATTTATATACATAAAACACTATTATATTTGGAGGAAATTCAATTTCAGTTAGAGGAAACTACCTTCTAAATAGTATAGTGAATCAGCACGTAAAAAAACTACAATATAAATTCCGTTTGTTACTAGTCTACTCATCAGTGCATGTTGCTGACGTCCTAATTACTGTTTGACCCATTCAAGCAAATTAATGAGGAAGCAACTGGAAGCACGAGGCTCATCACGAGCATCCAGAGGGAGCACTTCAGCTCCATGGAGCGCAGACGTGACGTATGGAACACAGATGTGACGTATGGAGCCACTCCTGCAGCAGTCATGAGGGAGGCCCTGTGTGTCCGCCTCTGACGGACCACCTCCGAGCCTCACACCCCCAGCAGGTGTAGAGTTCATCTCCTCCAGGATACTCATTGTAGATCGTTTTTATTATTTTTGCTGCTAAGGAATTATTATTTTGCGTTCTTATTATTCATGTTTTATTGATCTAAATTCGTTTTCAAATGTGTGTGAAGCTGGTTGAATAAAATATTTATTAATCAATTAATAGATTTTCAAACGCATGTGTGGTTAATTCAGCAAATAAATCGCATTAAGTCCAGTTTAAATTAGGACTCAAATAATTTGTATTGATATGATCTACTGGTACATAGGAGACATTTTAAATCATTCAAGTAAATAAACATATTGTGTATCTATTACTCATTGAAAAACAAAAATTACGTCTTAACACATTTCAGGCGTCGAATGCATGTAGGACACCTCACTGCTTTTGAAGATGGTTGCGTAGTGCTTAGTGAGATAACAATATTAATTCCTTCAACGTAAGTCGTAACTCCAAGCAGTTATGCTCCCTTCTAAGCGAGCTTATTCACCTCCAACAATGTAAACATTCATCACAAGCTGGATTAAAAAGCAGTAATTTTAAGTGGATGACATAACTGAATCGCACCTTAATCTCACGCAGTCGCCAAAGTGACTCATTCGATTATAATAAAAGCGTCGTACATAATTCGGAGATGAAAGCCACAGCGCTTAGAAGACGCTGGAACGGGAGAATGACAAGGGTAGCACCAGGAGAAACCATTCGTAGTTTAGTCCCTGGGCTGTGCGCCTGCAGGCTAACGAGGCAACTTAATTAGGAAGCAATTTGCCCAGATGGGAGGCCGACCGACGAGCAGGTGCTGAGCCCAGCGTGTTGCCACGACGCCCCGACAGCCCTCCTGCAGTTGATGTTGCCATAACACCCCGACAGCCCTCATGCAGCTGAGGTTGCCATGACGCCCCGACAGCCCTCCTGCAGCTGAAGTTGCCACGACGCCCCGACAGCCCTCATGTAGCTGAGGTTGCCATGACGCCCCGACAGCCCTCCTGCAGCTGATGTTACCATGACGCCCCGACAGCCCTCATGCAGCTGAACTTGCCATGACGCCCCGACAGCCCTCCTGCAGCAGGTGTTGCCATGACGCTCGGACAGCGCTCCTGCAGCTGACGTTGCCGTAACGCCCAACAGCTCCAATGTAAATGGAGTCGCCATAAAGCTCTGACTGTTCCACTTTAGCTGATGGTACTATGATGACACGACATCTTCACTGTAACTGATGTTACCTTGATGCCGTTCAGCCATGAAGCTTTGACTGCTGCGCTACAATGGATGTTGTCATGACGTTCCGACAGTGGGACTGCGATAGATGTTGTCATGACACCCCAACAGCTGCGCCACAATGGATGTTGCCATGACGCCTCTACAGCTACGCCACAATGGATGCTGTCATGACGCCTCTACAGCTGCGCCACAATGGATGTTGCCATGACGCCCCAACAGCTGCACCACAATGTATATTGCCATGACGCCTCTACAGCTGCGCCATAATGGACGTTGCCATGACGTTCCAACGGCTGCGCTGTATAGCAGAATTTTACACGGGGTCGGACGATGGAATTTGAATCACAGAGTTGCTGCAGTAACTATGTCATGGAAGAGTATACAACATCCGAAGAATTGATGTAAAAGCTAACATTTTCTACAGCATGCATTTTGGAGCGCATGTATATCAAATTCACAGTATAAATACTTAGAAACCATTTAAATAAAATATTTACTTCGTTTTTGCTAATGCAAGTTTTAAGTTTACATTTCCATTGTGTTTCAGTACTAAATACGGCATCCGAGTGTTGAGAACCGTGTATAATTAAAAATAACATGTGCAAATTGTTTTTCCAGATACTTATTAATTTCTCATGTAAGAGATTTACAAGAATCTTAGTAATTACAATGAAATATTCAAAATTACACGAAGGAGTATGACCGACGTGAAACACGTCCCTTACTCGTGAAACACTTTAGCTGCAACAGGAGCGAGAAAATGCATGGCGTCAATTCGAAAAGCTCACATGAAAATACAATGCAGTCAGCAAGGGTGAGGCATAAATTTGCTGCCCACGAGCGAAACGTCTCTTCTTATTCCAACAAAGCCTTGTGAGGAGGAAGTCTCGCTCTCCAGTAGTCGTTATTTTCCTAGAAAAATCGCCTTTACAAGACGCAGTAGGGATTCAAGAACGTTATAATGAAGAGCACAAGGCGGGAATTGGAGCTAGAAATTTCGAGTGTTCTCGGCGAACCCGTCGCTTCCCACACAAAACTTCGGCTCTATTGTTTAGACGAAGACAAATTTGTCAGCCTTTGTTATGAGAGTTGCAAAAACCTCGCAGGCAACTAAAAAATACCCATTAGAAAACAGTAGCATGGACAAGTATTCAGCCTGTGAATAAAATATACGTGAGATTTTTCATTTACTCATAGCATTAGACTCAATAATATGTATATGAATGAACTTGTGTGATTGTTCAGGGTGAAAATTTTGCTTCAGGGCTTTTCGGAACCAGACGCTGTTTTGCAAATGATAGAAAGAACAATGGCACCGTGCTTTATAACGCCACAAGCATTGTTTTAACTATCAACTTTTTGTACGAATATATGCGGAATGTTTGTTAAAAAATATGGCTTTAATGCCTGTGAGAGCTCACACACAGGTAATGTATATCTTCCGACGATTTCGTGTAACTACAACGACTGATGCGATCAACGCTGCGCTATAATACGAAAATTTGGCCAAATATGCATCTCTTTATAATGAATTCTCGTAAACCAGTGTAATTTACTGTCCTTCAATTATATAATGAATTTAACGCTGAATGCTGAATGAACGTATTTCTTTCTGAGACTTTCCGCTTCATGCTCATTATTCTCATTAAAAATGTAGTTATTACTTCAGTTTTCATAATAAACATAAGATAAAATGTGTTACACAAAAAACTGTGTCTATTTATTTTAATAATGTAAAGAGTAAATTAAAACTATGTAAAAGAATTTTGCTCATAATTTTTTTAATCCCCGTTATTTTAATTTAACTTGTAATGCTCGGGATTTCAACAGAATTTTGAAAACAGCAACAGAAGGAAAAAATCCGTGAAAAAACAGAAACGGATTAACGACTTGGAACTCAGATTCTCTTGTCATGAAACATGTACAAATGCACATGCATGGCAGCAAAGGCGTGAATGCAGCAATAGAAGTACGTGCATTTTTGTTTTGGGTGCCTAACTGAATAGTGCACGAGTATTGCAACAATATAGATCTATATCGTGTTCTTATTCATTACGAGTAACTCAAGAGTGACGCTTCGAGGGACTCTACCTGCTTCCATTCTCTCCTTTTGCACTTTCAGACGATTGTCTGAAGAAAAAGACGATTGTGTCGAAGGCCACTCTAGTGAATGAGGATAAAATATATTGATTTAGACCTACCCTGCGCGCACGAGGGCATTTTCAAGATACTGATTTGCGAGAGTATATAGCAAAAATAGTTTTTCCCCTCTAAAGAGACAGAAGCTTATCATGCATAACTGTGACGCTATTGACCTCGAGCTGTCCTAAAACCAGACGTGTTCAGACGCACAAGGAGCAGTTCTCAGAGATGAACAACAGAGGAGTGCTACGCCGTCCACGTCTTTGGGGATCTCACATATGTGTTTTGTAAGACTAGACATAATTAAGCATAGAAAACCAAGAGGGCAAGGTTAATGAATGTTAATAAAGTTTTGAAGAAAAAACACTGTGGAAAACAATCAACTGGAGCCAATTAATAGTAAGTTTGGACAGCTGATCATCAAAAGCAGACCATCAACAGTAGCCACGGAGGAGCATCGAGTTAAGGTAGACGAGACGTGCAATAGTTCTGTATTTGACGGTGGTAACTGCACAGGGTGACCCATAATTTCTGTAATATTTTTCAACTTATATGTTTATCTTAATAAAATATAATTATTTTATTCCTATTATTGTATTGGAAAGCCATTTTTCAAATTTCAAATACGTTATATATTTGTTAATAAAATTAGCATAAAACGTGAATGTTCTTCGGTAATTGAATTTAACGAAGTTTGCAAGTCTCTACCGAATATTTTGAAACTTCTGAATTGGTCAAAATATTTGTTAATAAAATTAGCATAAAACGTGAATGTTCTTCGGTAATTGACTTAAACGAAGTTGGCAAGTCTCTACCGAATATTTTTAAACTTTTGAATTGGCCAAAAAATAAGCGAAGGTTCATTCATCAAACTATCAACTGGTCTCCCCAGTTGATATGAATGGTCCCTGAAACCCTGACTTTAACCCGATGGACTTCAGCATCTGGAAGTCAATACTTTTTGAACGTCTCACCGTTCAGTACCAGCTTTAAAGAAGTCTCTGGAGTGTGAATTGGAGAAAATATCAGAAGTATTACGTGCTGCTGTTGAAGCAGTGCTTGGCAAACTTAAGGATGTGATAAAGAAACGAGGTGGATTCATCGAATAATATTGCTCTGTAACGTAGCTGAAGATGTTTTGAACATGTATATAAACTTCCATATGAATTGGTTGAGGTTTGACAATTATTTTGTTGAAATTTATTGATAGAATTTATATATCACCCCGTGCAAAGTCACAGTTCCATTAAGCAGATAACCCGACGAAATATGTTCGGGTCTCTGAAATTGATGAGCTCACATGACCGTAAGGAACTTAAATGCTTATTACAGCAGTTGCTGGTGCAACACAGTCACAGGCACAGAGTTTTCCAGTGTTTTATTACAGTGCCGTGGCTTCATGAAATCCATACGTAGCTCCATACTAGTATCGTATAGGGGAAGCGTCGTCGAATTTTTGAATTGATAACATCTTCATGATTGCAGTAAAATTAACATGCCGAGAAAAATGACTGTATATAGATTTCCAAGGCTTTTCCTTAACTGCATCTCGGCAACTTAAGTCCAAGTAAATGATGATGCTAGGATATATTTCTACATCTTCGCTTTAATTTAGAACTTTGTCGTTCAAGTGACTTAATATTGCCCTCAAGATTCAATATAACTTACACCACCCAAGAGAATGACGAGAAGTCCATTCAAGTGAGAAAAGTTACGAACAGAGAACGATTGTCCGCAATTCGAAGAAATTTTAAGCCACAAATGACCTGACTTGTGCCGAAAGTTAGGCGGGTGAGGCACCCTCGCAAACTTTAGAACTCACCTGTCTGGTGGAACTCGCTTCGAGTTCAATTTTTGAAGGCCGAACTCTGAAACACTGGTCGACTGGAGTCCAGGAAGTACTTGGTTAGGCGAGGTGCCTAAGGCTGAAGCATCTTCCCGAACATGGGACGATGTGGGAGTGTTAGCTGGATCATTAAAATCAGAAGAGTGAGATGAAGTGAGTAGAGTTGTGGGTGCTG
>VCRD01009089.1:0-10519 GCA_006783055.1 Trinorchestia longiramus
GCATGACAGGGCTTGGACATGCTCCCAGCATGACAGGGCTTGGACATGCTCCCAGCATGACAGGGCTTGGACATGCTCCCAGCATGACAGGGCTTGGACATGCTCCCAGCATGACAGGACTACGACATGGCAATCTCTGGCTTCTCAACTTCACTCGTGTACTTCCTCCGCCAGCAGAAATCACACTCAGTGCAACTTTGTCCCTCGACTGAAAGGAATTTCCGCGCATGCAGAGAAATTTTCTAGGATTGTAACACTATAGATTGGAACCACTGATAATGATGCAATAAAGAACACTCGTCAGATTTTTTTGCAACTGTCATCATTTTGTTTCGAAAAATTATTGCCTAATTAATTTCATGAACATTGCTACTGATATGAATGGGAAATGAGACTACATTTACCATAAGCCTCTTGAGAATTGGATTAGAAAAAAAAGCAAAGCAAAGGCAAATTGGCACGGTAACAGAATGAACAAGTAAACAAAAATCAAAGAGAAACATAATGAGTCGTTTTAAAAGAGTCACTCTTTCAGCGTTACACAGAGAGGCGCATAAGTAACATGCGCTTTTACAAAAATCAAAACTACGAGAGATGAAAAATTTTAAACGGTTGCATTTACTAGAAAAATTTGAAAATCTTTTTCGTTTTGTATCTGCTCTACGGATATTTATAATATATTGTCAATATAAATCGGAAAGTCAACTTTCAAGGAGATATTGCGTTTCCCAATAAAAATTATGGAACATTTCTTCCACGATGATAAACATACTATTGCAGAGCAGAAAAATTAATGAGCAGTTACAAAAAGTGCATAAATGAAATGGTTACTTACTTTAGAGGAACGGACCCAAGAAAAGGTAATCAATAAATCAGTTAATGGAAATACTTCAACTGCTGTTAACTTTGCATTATGAAGACGTGCCGTAGTCACCTCGTTTTCCAGATCTACTGAAATTCTCTTGATAATTTCCTCTTTAGACATTTGAAATAAAAGGTTTCCATCAGTACCCTGTTACTTGGGTGGAACTAAAATATAGCATTGTTAAAGCAAACACTTCATATATTACTGGAGAAGTAATTTAAATTTTTGTTGTGTTTACCGTAGAGTTTACTAGCAACAGGGCTGTTAGGTAACTTAATGAATAGCATCTGTAAAAGAACACATGGCTCTAGTGGTTAAACCAGAAATATAATAATAAAAATAAAAATAAAAATAGAAATAATAATAATAATAAGAGGAAAAAGAAGAATAAACAGTGTAAAAGATAAATTAGGATGAACAATGTTGGAGGTAACTTAAATTATACTCCACATTATATTCCAAACTTAAAATAAGAATTAAGATTTACTACATCCTCCATCATTTTTGACTATCCAAATACTCTTTCCTTGTATGTATGTATGTATATTTTATATTGTCTTGTTGTTGGTATAGACGAAAGGGCAGCCCTGTATAAGAACGACTATATTTCACAGTGCATGCCCCGTAAGCGGCAGCAATGCATTCTTCACGAACATTGTAGCCTTCAAAAGTGGAACACTCCTGCTTACTTCCCCAAGCGCTGTCGATGACAAGTGGAGCTGTGAAAACGAGTGTCCCCTTAGCGCTGTCCCCTGGGAAGGCAGCTTGGAGCTGAGGGACAGGGACTGTAATTGTCACATGCGTACAAATTTATTTCCGCCACTGGAAGTGCGAAGGGCTCAGTTTAACTATAATGCTGCTTTAACATGCAAGCTGTAAGCTCTGAAATATTTTGAAACGTAAAGTTCCTACGCATGCTATTGATGAACAAGATAAGTATCACATTAAGCTTGTTTTATTTCTGTCTTAAGGTCCTTTACATTTCATAACAAAGGACTAGTAAAACTGAAGAACTATATTCTACAGACACAAAACATGAGTTCATATAATCTAGTAAACGTATTCATTACCAGAATTTACGGGTAATTCCCAGAGATACTTAATCTACATTGCTATGATATACATATATATGTACATTGCTATGATATTATAGCGAAAATTTAAAACCTAACTCACTCAATAGGGTACAAAATTCAAAACAATTAACTTAAAGCTTCTCAGTTCATAGCAAGGCGTGCAACCAATCTTTATTTACAACATTGGCTGGCAAGCACAAGCTCGAAAGTCAGAAAGAGCACCTGAATGCTGGAGACTACTTAATAGAGCGCACCTAATTTCTTATCTCCGGACACGACGCCAGTAAAATTCTCAAATGGGAGAGCTTGAAGCCACACAATCTTACTGAGATAATTCGAGCAACTAATTTCATAGGCTTGTTTCATGAGACGTGCTACAATTAAAGGCTTCTTAAAACTGAACAAGAACTCACACGAATTGAGATTGTTGATTTAACTTTCAGCCCATTATGGGTTAGTTTTAATGTTTTCTATCCGAATATTATACCGCCTTGCTCAATTTTATTGTTTAAAACACTCAACTGTGTGGTACAATATTCAGCGTATGTTCTTGTGATTAGTGAGCTGTGAATCCAAATTTCATGCACTCAAAATGAAGTACTTTAACTGTGAGTCTACAACCATACATGGAGTGGGATTTAGTCCTATAAAAAAAACTTTCGAGACATCATTTCAAACAAAAACAAGTCTATGGAGATAACACAAAAGCTTTATTTTTGCACAGAATAAACGGAAGTATTCTCCTCAATGACTCCATTTATACAATACAATATTGATAGATAATAATCAAGTGAAGAAACAACAACATTATGAAAACAAACAATCATTACAACGTACTCACTGACTTATAATCTCATACTGAAATTGTATATTTCGAAAATATTTATACCATCAATGTTCACCGTACGTCCTCGCAGACCAAATACATTGAACTCATTTTACCGGTGACGTTTATTGGATCAAGTCAATCCCCGCAAGATGTTATCACAACCATTATAAATAGAAATCAGGGGGGGGGGATTCAAACCACATCCTCACGTAAATGTTCATAGAAATTAGCAGAAATTCAGGCAGTGACCGTAACTGGATCCCTAAATAAATTTTCATAAAAATAAGCTGGAAGTCGGTGAGTGACCATAACTAGATTCCTAAGTAAATTTTTATAGAAACCATCAGGAAGTTGGGAGGAGCCGTAACCAGATCCCTAAGTTAATGTTTATAGAAACCAGCAGGAAGTTGGGAGGGACCGTAACCAGATCCCTAAGTCAATGTTTATAGAAACTAGCAGAAAGTTGGGAGGGACTGTAACCAGATCCCTAAGTTAATGTTTATAGAAACTAGCAGGAAGTTGGGAGGGACCGTAACCAGATCCCTAAGTTAATGTTAATAGAAACCAGCAGAAAGTTGGGAGGGACCGTAACCGGACTCCTGAGTAAATGTTCATAGAAATTAGCAGGAAGTCAGGGAGTGCCTCGAGCCTCATCCTGATTTAAAGGCCAGCGGCGGCGTTGGCTGGACGCATCTTTATGGATGGAGCCCCCAATCTGGCAGCTCGTTGGCCTTTAATCCATTTCAGAGCTGCCTCGCTCCACGGCCGCCGCTGAGATTGTGATTTATTTCCAGCGTTACAGGTGCCGGGGCAGCAAAAGGAAATGCAGAATGACATGCAACAAGACGACGGGAGTCAAAAAATAGATAACCACCGTCCAGAGGTGGCGGTACGAGAGTGATCAGAGTGGTACGGCACGAGGTATAATATTAGCTGCTATGATATACTGAAAGAAAAGTAGGGTAGAAATTTAATTGCAAATTTAGTTATGAAATTAAAAGGTATGAATTGTAGTTTTTACACCCTCGTGGAAAAGTTCACCTATATAACTAGGTCAATAGTTTCCAATGTTCATTCTTAGCCACTATGCTAATTCTTTTTAAAGTAGAACTATGCAAGTGATTTCTTATACCCTTCTTTTTTAGCCAGAAAACTCTGTCAAAAAGCCGTAAACACGCAAATTTTAAACACCCGAGTTTTTATATAATGAATGTGAGAATTTCTCTCTCATAACAAAAAAAAAGAATCACAAAAATGTAAAAAACAGTGTTAGTTATAATAATAAAAATAATAATCATTATAATAGTAATCACAAAAATATTAGTAAATAAGGTACTGTCCCTTCTATATCTACTGAATAAGGTAAGGGCTACCTTTAAGTATTTAGTCTTCCTAGTAGAAAATCGAAGTTCTCCATTCCCTACAGCCCAAGATTTATCTATTTATTATTATGTAAGGGTGTTAGGTACTTCATACGTATACTTTGGTATTAAGAGAATATTTTGTTTGAGAGGAAAATGCTCATAGCTGAGTCAACAGAATGGAAAACGTCTATTAAACTCTACGGTAAACACAACTAAGATTTAAGTAACTTCTCCAGCAATTTATGAAGTGTTTCTTAGTTCCAACATTTCATTCCTAAGGGTGTATTAAAAGACTTAGAATTGGAATTTAAATAATTTAGAAATCACTTTTTTCTAACAAACCAGAATAAAATTTGCTTGATCGTTGCATAGAATTGCACGGGTCATTCTTCATGACGTGCTTTACACACTCTAGGATGCGAAATGTACACAGGAAAATATACATCCCGAACGTATATACGCTCCTACGCTCAAGAGAGCAGCAAGATAACTACACTTTAACCCTTTCGGTACTGACGGCATCTCTGGTAGCCGCAGTCATTTTTCGCCTATTAAGATGCAGAGCAACACGTGTGTCTGTGCAAACGCTGGTAGGGCAGTGCAAGCTACAGTTTGATCAGGACAATGCAGTCACCGTAAAACATCACAAAGCATCTTTTTTAAAAGTTGATGTTAAATATGTTGAAAAGGTTTTGATATTTGCATCATGGTACCGAAAGGGTTAAGGGAAAATTGTCTTATTCAAAGTCAAGCAGAGTAATATTTCCTGAGTTACACCAGCAGTGGTTTGCAGTCACATCGCAATCCTTTTTTAAGTTTCATTACGAAAATATTTACCTAAAAATTTGTGCTTTCTGTTAGTTCCTTTTC
This sequence comes from Trinorchestia longiramus, assembly GCA_006783055.1. Lineage (NCBI taxonomy): Eukaryota > Metazoa > Arthropoda > Malacostraca > Amphipoda > Talitridae > Trinorchestia > Trinorchestia longiramus. The sequence continues at coordinate 5,005 of VCRD01009089.1, forward strand.
TTAATCATTTTATTATTTTTTTCATTTACGACTAAAATAAAAAACTAAGCAACCTATGTCTAGGACTTATTGTACTGCTTGCAAATAAATTGTTTTTCATCTGTCTGTACGAATATTCTCTATTTTACACATTTAGCGAGAAGTTTGTATGAGTATAATGCGTATTTCACGGCGTATATGCACCGCATGCCACTTCACCTCCATCACAACTGCAAGGTGTAGCTGCTCCTCTTCGTGATGTTTGTACATTTATTTCCGCAATTATTAACGCCGCATGCAAGTAAAAATAATCCTAGTTTCAGTTCATTATCGTAATGATTTCTGTTCAATTTTGTTCCAACGTCATCAAAATTCATTAATTATCATATAATATAGAAGCAGGCATGTTACGTTATAATTACATTACATTTGCAGACAGGTACGTCTGTCTACTTTTACTAGAAAACTTCTAAGGAACTATAAATAAAGCCAAAGCGTGCATCATTCACGCAACTGAGCATCTGATATGTACAATGTTATAATTCCCATCCCTTCTATGTATTCATCCGTATAAGCTAACGTATGCTCGGTAAAGCGCCTATAAATTGCCTTTTTTTCTCAGTCATAGAAGAGTTAGACATATAAACATGTTTAGATAAATACAACCATATGTACACACTTGTACTACTGCCTCATGCATCATTAACAAAAATAATTTTACAAGGAAACTATTCTATTCTCTAGGCCTTCATGCTTGGTGTAGACCCTGATTTGCATTTTGCAGCAGTGAAGCACAACGAAAAGCTAGACAAAAGACGAGTATTGCAGGGGGATTGCGATGTTGTGCGTTGAGCAAGGGCCTGCAAATTGATAGGCTCTCTCGCAGCCACCAGCTGCGCTACACAAGCCTGAGAGGGCCTATTAAGGCTTGTGCTGTCTTTGGCGTGGACTGATTTCGAAATCATGCACACAATGGTGTTTCATTTAACCTACTTTGATTTATCATTTATCTCAGTACGTGCACATACAAGAAAAACTTCTCACTAGCGATAATGACACCCTGGATTTGAATTCGAGAACTAGTGTTGCGTGACTGTCCCTTATTCATGACTGTAATTAGAGCAGGAAGGAAATAAGGTAAGAAATGAGTAGTATAATTGTAAAATGTAAGCCTTCAACACGTTAGCTGATACAATTTCTTCCATTGCATCTCATACCTACCGTAATCTGCAGTTGCTACTGTGAATGACAGCGTAGAAATAAGGCCGCATCTACCTCAATGTCGTGTGAGCTGAAGAGGCAACTTCAACACGCACAGAATATGAGCACTTAACTCTTTAATATTATAAAAAATTATTGATAGATATTTTTTCTGTGTTTTGATGCAACGATAGATTTTATATAATTAGGACTCCGTTCAAAATTAAACGTGAAGCCGAATGTCATTGTGCTGCCAAACTCTATGGTGAATACACCCAAGATTCAAGTTACTCCTGTGGTATAGGGTGGATTTTATAAGCGAAATTGGTAACCACTATTTGAAGCTATAATGGTCATATCAAGAGTTTTATTGCTCTCTCATCTAACAATTGATGAGCTTAGCTTGTTATAGTGAGAATTTTTGTGTTGGCTCTTGGGGGGAAAACTTTAAATATAAGCTGAATTTTAACTGTACAATATGATGTTTAACATAATGAACGATATCATTTTTAAAAACAAAATACACACCATCATGAGTCTGGCAGTGAGAGGATAGAAACTTCCGTATCCACTCTATTATTATATGATATTTTTGAAAAGTGTTGCGGTGAAATTCACGGAAGTTATCTATGACATTTTTGCAGGAGACTTCTCATGCGTAGTTCCCAGCCTTCTCAATAAGCACGGCACCTTGATCCCAACACAGTATTTTTTAAGACTGTCTTGAAAATTAATTAATTTTCCCAGGAAGTTGTTAGGTTCCTATAATCTAAGCTTTGATGTGTTCAGACTCAAGAAAACATGGTGAGAGAAACAAAACAAAAAACATAAAACTTTGTAAATGTCATTAATCAGACGGGACACAGCTGTCGAAGAATAAGTGCAAACGTTCTAACAGTAGTGCCACAGAAGAATAGCTGTCATAAATGTCTCCATTTCTGAGTGTGCAACTTGTACGGAGTTCGACTCCGAAAGCTCTTCTTTTACTGTTCCACGAATGCTAAGATCTTATCACGTGTTCGAGTCAGGTATTTATCTGTAGTCTACAACTAGGCCGCAGGACCGAGAAAATTGACGAGGCTTTCATTGAGGTACTCCTGTAATCTAAGGACTAGTGATGCTGGAAAAACACCATCGCATGGTATCGTAATATTTAGCTTCTGAAAAGGGTGCCGAAGGCCACCTGTCACGAACACCTAATGCCCAAAAAATGCTGAAGACGACAGGCGTTATCAGCAGTCTCTTGAGAAGAACGCTAGCTTCATACCTGCCCCCCAAAGCGCCATGGAAGATTGGACTCTACAAGATAAAAATCCCGGACATGAATGACACCATCCTCTTTGAGTTGAGATTTAGATATATCAAAATCACTGTTAAAAAAGGAAGACCATTCAAACGAATTGTAAATTAAACGCGGTGACTATTTCTTTCTCATAATTCAAGTACAAATTTATTTCTCTATATGAGTAGAAAATAAAATTAGTGCATATCGTGAACAACAAGGCAAAGTTGAACATGGACTGCTACTGAAAATTGCAATTCTAAAATAAAAAATTGTAATTTGCATTAAGAAGATTTCTAAATTATATCACCATAAGTGTTTCAATCAATTTTTAAACAGAGATTTTGCCGATAGCGATTTAATGTTCAGCCGTCTTGGAAAAAGCCCCTCTGGTCTGAATTTAATGCGCTTATGCATAAAGTTTCGAAGGTGACATTTTAATAAGGCAGAGTTCCCTCACCGTCTCAGGAGAATTTCCTTACCTTGAGATCATTATTTTAAAACGCCCCATACGCAGTCTTCGATGTCTAAGCAAGATTGAGCAACGCAGCGAGCACTTAGTAAGAGCTCAGTAAATAGGAACACTAAGGCCCGCTTTAGAGGGTTTCTAAATCTGGCCTCCACACCTCCAAATAGGTTTAAAAGGCAATTTCAATCAAGGATCTAAGGCCGCTCTTTTTAAATTTCTTCACCTTTATTGGCTCCCGTCTATTGCATGGCATCTGATCGATCTGGAAGGTACAATACCTGATAGGCCTAACAAACTTAGCCGAGAACCTGTCCCCACGACACTGAAAATAAAGCTAAAGATGTTATTCTGTAGGAGCAATTAATGTAGTGCAGTATTATTTTATTCGGTGATGAAAAAAAGCCTTTGATACAGAGAGCCTAGAATGAGCCTGTCTAGCTCAATTCTTATTGAGATACAGCGATGGTCAACGATGCCAGAGACTCCTATGATACGGAGATGTGGTACTTTCGTTCCTTATTCCTATGTCATGCAAGAGAATCAGGTTACAGGGACCTCTGAACGCGAGTGGAGACGGATTCTTAGTGATACATTGATACATTTCTCAGATACAATCACTCATTGATACATTCCTCAGACGAGGCATTAAATTTACAAATTCATAATGTGAACAGTTCTTTACTAATACTAAGAAATCAGCACAAAACAAAATTTGAACATTTTTAGGCATGTATTAAAGAATTTATTTTCTTCGAAAGATACGACGACTGGTTTATGAACGGCTGAATTATTCAAAACGTTTTTTTCTACGGGATATTCACGAGTCATCACTGTTTACAGTTGAGAGTTTGTCAAACTGAGCGAAACGATTTCTTGGCACGTTTGTTTTGCTGCAAGATAAATACTTTTCATAAGATTCGATTTCTTTTTCACAAACTCCAACAAAGAAATGAATTTCGTGCGATATTCATCAAGGATAGAAAAAACTACCGGTAGAATTGGGACTATTTTTCATGGTAAGCGTTTTGCAATACAGAGATATCGTCAGTATTGCAGTAAAACTTTGTAAAAATATCGGTTACTTCGCCCGAGGCATGACTACAAGATTGGAGTAGAGAGCAAGGTGTTCCAGAGATGAAATGAACAGCAAGAAGCACTTGAGACTGGAATACTGAATGGAACGTTCCAGAGACTACAAAGTCCTCTTATATGAATAAAAGGTTTACTAGCAGGTAAATAAAATACTGAAATATAAAGTCTTAGGTCTTGATTTCGAGTGTTCAACTTTAATTTTCAGTTTCGCTGATTACTTTTTACCAATTTATTTCTTGCACAAATGATTATTTAATCATAAAAAATGAAGTTTAATTTTTTTCTTTTGAACTCAACGGAGCATGAAAACGACATCGAAATGTAGTCTTTGAACTCGAGTTGACTTGCTGCGTTTCCAAAAGCAATTTTTTGTCTCATTTTTCTATTTATGGATTTTGCACAGGTCTCACAACTCAGAGCAAAAATCGGAACCTATAAAAATAAGCAAATATTTCAGTCTAGTTCGTAACTAAAGTGACCATGGACACGCATAATATGCGGAACAGATTGGCGTGCAGATACTTGTAAAAGCAAATGAATTTTTCACAGGAAAAATTTCTTTTCACATATCAAAAGAAGTACGACTTTCGTCAGCTGCACGAAGCACACAGAACTGCAGAGGTGGAGTCAGCAGCTGCGGTCTGGCTCTAGGGTCTCAAGGCTTAATTCGAACAACATAAAAGGACTAACAGAATGAGGTTTCACTGCAATGCAACGGACGTGGCAGGAAAGTGAGAGTTATTTCTTAAACAAAACGAGTAAATGTAAGGTAGAAATTGGAATTTGCGATGTACGTCAGAGATTGAAGAAATGTATGAGAGTTAGCAAGTTAAGTAAAAGTATGTCGATAGCGTTAAAAAATTTTGATATATATTCAAACATACGTTCAAAATTCCAGTCTTTGATTCACCAAGAAGAGGTCAGCTTTTCGAGAAGGTGCTATGCGAGTGACACTATATTTTCAATTCAGTAGTTCACCATGAGCTTTGTGCTTTTCGATGAATATCTGTTTCTATCACTGAAAATCTGAAAAAAATTATCAAATGTATATAATAAAACGCCAAGTGTCTCCTTAAATGAATAAATTTATATTTTTTTCTGCGTAATTTCTCCTGTTATTACAATGGGAATTTCCCTTAAATACTGGTAGTTGAATCTATAGACTTTCACTTATATAGATTCTTAACCGCTGGAGTTAAATCCGTAGATTTTCTGATTAGGTCTGAGAATCTGTTACTTTAAGTTCTTCCTTCAAATACATGATATTAAAACCCGTTATTTTTAACGGGCATACACACTAGTATACAATAAAACGTAATGAATGAAGGGTTTATGGGAAACAATATCTACGAGATTATCATTTTCTCTGCAAAACTGTTCTTTAGCCTCCCTTTAAAGTGTCTTCTTTAAAGTGACGGTGGAGTGTGAGGCATGACTGGGCCGTGCGTGACGGTGGAGTGTGAGGCGTGACGGTGGAGTGTGAGGCATGACTG
>VCRD01009091.1:3982-15641 GCA_006783055.1 Trinorchestia longiramus
CTTTCTGCTTCAGTCTTCTCATGTACCTTCATTATATGTGAAATAGCATTCTGAATTATGGGTTTGTGTCAGATTCCGTTGCGTTTTCGATAACTATTTAAAAGAATTGAGGAACTCTATGACCCGTACACACGTCCCGTGTAGATGTCGAGAATGTTGACGTATACATTGTTTAGTTTTTCAAACAGAAAGACGACAAAAAAAAGCCCAAGAGAAACTTTCATTGGCAAAACTATTAGTCCAGCACACACCAGAATGTGCACATGAATATTATTGTTGTGAACTTTGCACTTAACGTGCCTATTTTCACAACACATTGTTCAATCAATTCTAACGAGCTGAATTTTAAATTTACTGTTCTATAAACGTGTAAAGATAATACTTGTCCTAATCATAGTTATTTTCACCTGGCAGTTGCAGTAACATATATCTTCAATGGAAGAAAATGTTGAAACAGGAGCACCCACGGCCCTCCGCGGCTGGCAGTTGGAGTAACATGTATCCTCATTTGAAGAAAATGTTAAGACAGGCGCACCCGTGGAGACCACCTGGTCCAAACGGTGAGTAGAATATTCATACCTACCTAACGTTCATGACTTGATAGTCTAAAATAATGCCTTTCCACAGCATTAACTCGTAATCAGATGTATATATGAGTAGAGAATAATGTTCTGTTGCCACACATTGGAAGGAGAAACGATAGCGTAGTTCTAAGCTTACGCTTGGTTGTCTGCTGAATTAAATTGTAATCGCAGAGAGGCCCCAACTGAGTACGTGTTTGCAACGCCGAGATGAATATCAAGGGTTTCTAATCCTTACAGTAGCAGTTGCATGGAATGTGACTATATTTAAGAAATTGGCTTAATATTTTTTTTTCTTAGTTTCATTAGAGTTCTATGTAACTGGCAATGTTGCAGGTTGTGTCGCAATGATACGGGGTCGGCCAGCGAGTGCCCACCGCGGGACACCTCAGCACCATGGCAATTACCTCGACCAACACTACCACCACGACGACGATCCCAACCACCACCCCAACCACTACTGCGCTTCCACCATCACCGACACAATGGGTTGTGGAAGAGGAGCTGGTTTTCCAAAGGGATTTGGAATACCTTCAAAAGGATTTAAATGCAGTAAGTTACGAAGAACCTATTGATCTTGACCCTTTATCACTGGTACGGTTCAATTTTCGGTCGTTACTTCTTAGCTCAATATATCATTTCTTTTATATTTGAGAAGTTTGAATCAAGCATACAACTTATATTTCCTAGTGAAGAATATTATTGCGAACAGTTTTCAAATTGAAGCATAAACGGGCTCTACGCATCCTGTAGTTTTGAAGTGAATTTATGGAACTAAAAGAACTTCACTATTGATTGCTATCTACGAGAAAAGTTTATGCTTCATAAACAATAATGGACAATGTTTTAATTTCAGTGAAAAAATTGAATTCAAACAACGTCAGTTCTTATTACTTTTCTAAAATGGTATGTAAGATCAAATTCACAATTGATTTTAGAATGACCAACTGACTACGTGTTCGCAGCGCACAGATGACCGTCAAGTTGTTTCATCTGTATTTTTAATCCCTAAAATAGCATGAAATGTGAGTGTGAGGCGTTAGCTTAATATTTCTTTCTCTCATAAGTTTCATAAAAGTTCATTTGGCTGTCAATGTTGCAGGTTGTGTCACAATGATACGGGGCGGTCAGCGAGTGCCAACTGCAGGACGCCTCTTGTCCCCACCACCACGACGAGGACCCCAACCACCATCATCACGACCCTAACCAACGCAACAATGGCCAGCACTAGTACCACAACTATGACCAATACCAGCACCATCTCCTCCACCTCTGATACACTGGCCTGTGGAAGGAGAGCTTCGAGTCTTCCTGAATTTTATTTAGAAAACCTAAAGGATTGGGATACAATAAGTTACAAAGCTGTGTAAATGCATTCGACCTCGAGAGATTCTTTCACTAGCATAGTTCATTTTCCTGTATCAATAGTTTTTAACTCTATATATTAGTTGTTTTTATGAAGGTTACATTTAGTGTCTAACTTATGTTCCGTAACTGGGATCTGTAATGAGAACAATATCGATAGTGTAGCTACAACAGACATTGCGCATCCTGTTGCTTTAGAAATTATTTAGATCAAATTCACCCATGACTTACGAATATCCAGTGTTAAACTACCCTACTCCCCGGAGTAACGCCTGAATTATCATGATAGTGCAGTAACACAGAGGACTCTTATTCTAGAGTTAACAGAGTGCAACTCAAAGCATCCATGCCCCTTCTGAGCACTGGTTCTCATCCATGTATCTTTATTGTGATGCATCACTATCAGGATTTTATTGGGATCCCTACCCCGTATGTCTTTGTACATAGTTTTAAAATAGTAAACTCTTTGAATATATTGTTTAGAAACATGGATACATATGTAATTTGAGAATTGACATAGGATTAATTACAATAAACTTTTGAATGAGTTCATTCTGTTGAGTTAACTTTCTACTGAAAAGCAAAGATGTCTAGTTTTTAAAAGAAAGCAATTATTATTCAACTTATGACAACTGAAATTCACAGCACGTCGCGTGAAATTGAAATGGTAGAATAAATCCGTCATTTCAACTTCACGAATATGATCGTAGTAAAGAATACGATAAAGAACCTTAACAAACGTATAGATACAGAGATAGAGAATAGAGATAGATAGATATGAATAGATAGATACGAATGGATAGAGATTGATAGATATGGATAGAGATAGATAGAGATGGATGGAGATAAAGATAGGGATAGATACATATATAGATATAGATATAAGCAAAGTTTCACGAAGAGCATGTCAAAATGTTCAGCATCAGTATCATCACAACTAAATTTGATCCTATTTAATAGAAAGATACGAAGAATTGGATATCTTTGCTGATATTAGATCTATAACTCTGGATTCATGCAACATGATTTACTAGAGTTTCAGAAATTTAACTCAATACGAAGAATATTCTAATTATGCATGGATCACTTAGCCACCTCATCAATGATCACATTCTACATGACAGCATGTCACATCTGAATGAAAATAGCGAATGCATTAGGTTGAGCCCGGTCGAGGCTAATTTTCATCATCCATTGAAAATGGAGCGCCTTAGGAACACTAAAAAGTGTATTATTTGCCTGGCTGTGCACTAACTAACAGAGGAATATCAATTTAGACAGTTTTAAGTCCGAGTTCGTGGTTCTTTGAAGTGAGACATGTGCTACAACTTATTTCTCAGCGACATAGGTAGCTTAACATATAATTGAAATTCTGTTCATCTAATTAGAAGCACACTGTTAAATACCTAAGTCGTAAATGTCATTTGTAAACCGTTGATCTTTTTCTCGAGTTTACTTGTCGTGGCAAAATGATGAAGTATCAGTCCTGCATGTTGAAGTAACAGTCGCGCGTGATGAAGTATCAGTCCTGCATGTTGAAGTAACAGTCGCGCGTGATGAAGTATCAGTCCAGCATGTTGAAGTAAGAGTCGCGCATGATGAAGTAACAGTTTTACGCGATGTAGTAACCGACTTACGAAAAGACGTAACATGAAGACGTCATTATTTGAGGGACAACAGTTGATGTCGAGGGCAGAAGTGAGGGTGTGAGAGTGTAACGTGACGTCACAGGGCTAGAGGGAACACAGTGCAGACCCGCCACCACAACGAGTGTTGGGCAGCATCGTGTACTAACTCATTATGAGCACCTCAAATTGTTGCACTTATTATTAATTAAAGTATGATAGCTCATAACATTTATGACGCGTAAATCAGCATCGATGTTTTTGGATAGTTGTGTGTTGAAATTGGTTCTGCAAAGTTAAAAAATTGGAACAATCTGTTGACAAAATCCATTGGAGGCTTCATGATCCATTATAATGCACTTGAATTTTGTAACTTCATTGATATTTGCTATACATAAAATGTAAGTTAATATAAATTGAAATTCAGTTTTAATCATACGTGTTTTTACAATCCTTCATATATTAAACTTCTATCCTCAATGTTTCCAAGTCATTTTTATATGCATTCAGCGCAAATCGCTGAGGTATCATTGAACTTACCAGTGGACCTCATATCAATTGATGTTAAACATAATTAATGCAGTGGTAAATTTTTATTTGTTGCACAAATTGTGTCATGAAATTTTTTATTTTTTTTGTTTACTTTTTTACTTAATTTAGTGTAGTTTTAAAGCTTAAACTCTGCTTTCAGCTGCTCAATCGGAGACATTGGTTCGGTATTCTCTACTTCATGTTATTTGCCCTCGAATAAATGTTATAGCAACGCATTCAAATGCAGTGCTATTTCATGTTTCATTTAAGATCCGTTGTATTTATTTTCTTTTTTTTCTTCATTTTATGAAGTGCTAATTGGATACAGTACTGTTAAGTAATTATTCCTAAAAGGAAATCAATCAAAAACACTCGACTAGTTCATGTCGTATAGCTACCATGTCACCAGCGTGAGCGTTCGCAAGTTTGGGTGGCATAACTACCATTTCACCAATGTAAACGTCCCCTAGTTTAGGTGGTATAGATACCATGGCACCAGTGTAAACGTCTTTTGGTTTGGGTGGTATAGCTACCATGTTACCAGTGTGAATAATTCCTTTGTTTGAGCTGTTTGAGAGTCAGAAAAAGTCGAGGTTGTCTGACTGCCCCTTTATTTCGAAATAAATGATAAAGCTCTAACTCGGTTATCTTCTCATATAGGGAGAGCTTTAGAACCTGGATAGAGCTTCATTTATTTTTATTGTGCCTAAATTTTTGCACTGAACACTGAGATAATACCGTGCAGATTGCTACTCTGGACGGTATTCAAACATATGCAGGATATTCTTTGGAAATTGAAATGTTTTTCATCTCAATTTCTAATGCATCTTTTGTGAAAATTGAATGCAATTTTCTTTGATGGCGTGTTTAATTATTGGACATTTCATTGTTCGTTGTTGTAATGATATATTTAGGAATGATCCATTGGTCGAAATGTTTTAGTCATTCAGCCATTGCTTATTATTTCTTCAATGCTGCGTTATTGTCGAGCATCAATGCCTACTTTTAACTTTTTCGTCAAACATTCCGTACAAAAATTTTGGTCTCTTCAATATGTTCGCAGCCTCAGGCACCAAGTATGTTGCAGGCTATAATTGCAGAAATAGGACCATGCGAGTCCTCCATTCCACGAAGGGCTGGACCTGCGCCTGGTTGTCGGCTGCAGCAGACTGCTCACCCATGATTGGCGATTGGCCAGGCGCGTGGTCTAACCATATCTGTCCAGCCAGTGGCAGCTCGCGTTTACACGAGTGTGTTGAAACGCCTTACCAAAATAGCAAACTAATGTTCTTCAAGTTTCAATGTTTATTTCGTATATGTTACACTCAATATAATAAATGTTCTTATTCAGTTTGGGTAGCAATGTATATGTCATTCGAGTTGCTCTCTCGCTCGAAAATACATGCCATGTGTTGCTGTATGTGAAAAATTACGCACTTGCTTTCAACTGATATAAATAATCATCAACGCCTCATTGTGCAATACAGGACTTAACATTCCTGATTCAATTAAATCAATGATTCTGCTCTAAGCATGATGAGTACCTCTGCATAGAAAAATGTTTGACATATATCAAAGTAACTTGAAAAAGTTTTACGTCATGGTTATGGTATTGATAGGAATATAGCACAAATAAAAGGTATGTATCACACAACATATAAAAACTATGACCTGGAATTTAGTTAGACATTAGAAATAATCGCAGTAGTTATTGTTGTAATACATGCTGAATTTTAGCTTTCATTTAGTGCAAGGTCTAGGCAAAATACACATGTGATACGGCGAACGTAGGAATATGAGGGACCATTTGCATCCCATAATTCTTATTGAAAGTTAAACTCGAAGTGAATTGTTGATGGGCATCGTACGTCCCTGGGAGTGAAATACAAATATTTTACAGTAGGTACTTTTTGTTGACTCTAATTGAACATTTGAAATTAACGTAAGCTCCATGGTGGAAAAGCCATGGGGAAATATAGTACAACAATTCATTATGATACCAATGGCATGGGTTAGTGGCATTTTTTATGTTTCTGGTCTGTAGAGTCAATTAAAGTGTTAGTATGATTGAGCTTGTATTTATAATTTCATTCTATTTTTTGTTGTCGAAGTTAAAACGCAGTCTTCTTAAGGCAATTTGTTAAATCGCTTTAACAACTCCGATTACTGAAGTCACGATTGCTTATGTAGGACCTCTTTTAAAGCATACGGGTTCTTTCTTTATCTAAGACTTTGTACCAGTTTAGTTATTCTTTATCATAGACCACCGCTATATTGAATGAGTAATTTTCAATTTGCTTTAAAAATGCGAGATATTGAGTAACAGAGATAAGTCTGTCGCCATACGGAGGCATGCATACAGTGTTCCCAACTCATTAATCAAATTAATTGATCAGCCTTTATGCTTTGTGCTAGCAGGACATTATATCAAAGAAATATTTTACCCATAGTAATAAAAATGTTTTTTAGTCGACTAGCAATTCATAGTTAACAGATTTTAGTAGCATGTAAAGCACTACTGGATGCTGCCACAATGTGCTGTCTGTACGCTGTTACTTTTAGGCGGTCAGGGAACGCTTGTGAATCATAATTGAATTCATAGCTTAGAAGGTTACTAATTGGATTATTTTCACCATGCTTTCTGCTGAACAGCATGATCCTGACATTTCTAGCTATACTTTACCTATTTTGCGACAATGAGATGGGCAGTTCAATTTCCTCTGCCTCCACTTACGCTTCTTAGCTTACAAATACCGATTAGATCTGACACCATCATAAATCTTCTTTTATCACAGTCTGACGACAACTTCCTGTGGTGGTTAGTTTTTTTAATAGATTCATGTCTACATGAGCTCAGAAAGGCAAAAACAACAACAGACATCAATTAAGATATTCCCTACAGAGCACCGAGAAGCCGACCCTGTGAAACTCAAAGCGCTCTCTACTCAGGCTACAGTTTTTCCATACAGGTACAATTTTTTTTGTTTTTCAGGGGTAGTATCACTTCATGAAAAGTTGAAAAAATTCTGCCTCCGTGTTTTTCACAACATCATCAATTTCATCCGCTGGTGGAATTTTGGTGAGTGTATAATGCGTATTTTACATTAATTGTTCAGCGTGTTAACGTTTGCCTAACTTACGAAAGATACTTGTGGGCAGCAAGTTGGGGGAGTTAGTCTCTGAATAAATTGAACAGTTTTCGTGTTCACCAAAGACTGCTGGGACGAAGAAGCGATGCAGCAAGACAGGTAGTGAGATATTAGTGTTCCCACGTGCCCCCCTCCTGTTGTGTGTGGCTGCTACCTGCATCACTCCACACCCCCACCTCCGTGACGAAAACAAGGTCTAGCTCAGAAACACCGGCTAGTTGTTTACACGAGTGAGTTCTGTTGAGATTTTCCCCAGTCATTTATTTATATATATTTCTTCATTCTTGTATCGGTTTAATTTCCTCAGTCTTATAACTCTACACTTTTTTCGCTCATTTTATTGGTTAATGTAAACTCAACCAGCCTGCAGTACTACACGTGCAGTAGAAATTAATATTTACTATACTAACAACTGGCAGCTGCGGCAAGGACCAGTCTCGTTCAGCAAATCCTCTGAAAAATCCACGTGTTTGAATCATTTGGTATTAATGAAATTTGCAATTTGGGGCTAAGAATATTTTAAAGGGATAAGTGAATGATGCTTAATTTAGTAATTAAGTTCCCTCGTTGAATGTATGCAGGACTTCTACATCGTCTCTAGCTTTCAACAATGCTTTGTCCAGATGTTTTCCGAGGCCAGTTACAATCGGAAATAAATTGTATTCGCTTTGCTTTGTTTGATCTGCTATTTCTCAAAAACAACATTCGTAGTGTATAAATATTCAATCACAAAGGGATATCGCGAGTGTAATGGGTCTATGATATTAAACATTCTCGAATTCTATAATAAATAATAGCTATCTTTTAAAATAGAATTGTTTTGAAAGCTACAAAACGATTTTGGACTGTCGCCACGTGTTTTTGCCCAGAAGAACCCGCTATCGTTTCCAGCCCCCAATCTTTTGTTCAAGAAGTGGGGGTGTGTGAGTGAAAATTTGATACGCTTCAGCCTATCAAGGCCTCTTCTGCTGTAAGCATAGTCTGTCTTACGGTACCTTTCGTCGGTGATAGAAGTCAGAAACATAGCTCTCTGAAATTACCTTCAAAAGAACAACCCAAAATGGACAAGTGCTGATAGCAAGAAGTGAAAAGTGGTATAAACTCAAGTTTCTCTTATTACTGTGCTTTTCGTGTGGATTAAGCTGTCACTGTCTGATTGCATCTAAACGTAAGTATTTTTGAGTTTACCACGTCTTCTGTACACAGTATTTTAAAACGTGAACACTGTTTTTATGTAAATTGAGCAATCCACATCTATATACCCGTGTTGAATATTCTGTTAACACTGGAATCCATAATCCCGTGCTGTCGCTACAGACGTAAATATCTTCAGCTTACATTGCTGCTGCTCCTGATGTGTAATAAATTTACACAATATCGTGACATGTCTGCTCGTTCGTAAATTTAAGTTTTCTCGTTTTCAGTGCAAAATTTAGTTTTTCAAGCTACCAGACACTTTTAAACAGCATAGGTAAAAATAAAATTGTTTTTAATGTCATTTAAATGAGATTCTTTGATATCAAAATCACCAATTAGAATTGATCAGTTGTTTCCGTAAACATGTACGATAAATTGTTGCGTTCCATAAATGGCACGAAACACAATACTATTTCACTGCATTAGGGTTTTTTTGGGAATGAATGGCTGCAAAATATTTAAATGGCTTTAATTGGTACATGTAAAATTAATTGCGAATATTTTTAAAGAGATTGCAAATTGAAATTGTGGTTTATTGCTCCTGAATTTAAAAACATTTTATAATATGTGAAATCCTATTTTGGACTGCCATATTTTCGTTCAACATAATTCCCTGAACGTAAAAGCCATGTACGTGAGTAGCGTAGAAAATCCTCCACGTTCTACCAATTAAAATTTACGTTCAAGCTTTACTAGAATATTCATATTTTTATGATTTGAGTAATAATTTCTGAATAATTTTCAAAGTTGTGGATCAGAAGTCGTGAGTAACACACTTTTCTTCTTGTTGACGTGGAAAATAATTCCCAACAATCATTGTAGCAAATACTAATGCACTGAAGTATTCTTGATAGAGCGGCCTATATTCCATGCTGGAACAACAAAGCTACAACTTCAAACTATACAAAGTCCACGGACTTTACACCTGATATTTCATTGACCTAATAACTATTTTCGTCAGAAATTATAATTCCTTCCTTCACAGTCAAATTGTTTACGATATCAGTCAATTTTTAACTTGATACTACAACATTGGGAAAGAAAACACGGTTTACTACTTTGATTTTTCTGTTTTCAGCTAATCATCAAGTGTCACCTATCATACAAGAAAAAAATTTTCGTGGAGAGTAAGACGCGCATAATCGTATGAACATGGATCACTGTTAATTGTTGAGACACATTGATAGGAAACAAAAGTCAACTTCAGTAATGAAAAGTTCTTCATCAATCATGTCAACTCTTGCCTTGTCACCTTGCTTTCCTATCAACATATTCTGTGTATCTGCCACGTGTCTCAGAAAATCGTGCTGACTTTGGTTGGTTCATTCAGTTTTGTTCAACTTAAAAAAGAATTATACATAGATAGGTAATGAGCCTCATTGCATAAAATCAAGTTTGTTTTCTGCAAGCATGTATTTGCTCATAAAGTCTCTTCTTGAAGACGTTCTAGCAGTTTCAAAATAAATTTCTGTTTTACTCTACATAGTATTGGTTGGTAGCTCTTCGAAAGTTCAGACTTGTATTAAATTCTTTCTCGTAATTCTTTAAAGTCTCTTAGTGGAATAATGAAATTTTAGGTTTCAGGTGGCCTAAAAGAAACGATTGCAAGAAGTAAAATCATGAGGTCTTGGGGGTCATTCAATATTGTGATTTAAGGCAATGACTCTGTTGTGAAAGACATTAAATAATTTTTCACGATGGCTGATAGAGAGCACCGTTTTGCATTCACTAAATTCTAGTGAATTACAGCCATGTGCTTGATGATGTCTATCAGAGACTCAAGATATTGTTCTTTGTCAAAATGTCGTAGGTAGTAAATAGGGTCAATAACTGTACCGCTACGTCAGAGTCCTACTTGTGCGGAAATTTTGCCTCTGGTATTAGACGTGTCATATTCTGCATCCTTTGGTGGATGAAATTCTAGGGAAAAATATCTGTAGTTAGTTCGATGAACTCAACTTGTGTTTAGAAAAAATAAAACACCAACACTGTTCACTAATCTATTAAAGAAACATTTCATGTTCATCTGCAAACCATTCGTAGAATTCTTTTCAAAATTTTTGCGATTAATTTCTTCAAAACTATATTCAGCATACGGTGAGACTCGGTGAGCAAAAGTCGGCGTAATACAACCTTACTGATTAATATTCATAAGCAAAATTTACATTTTTCTGATTATTTTGTGGGTATTTTACTAGTTTACATTTTTGAATGTTTCGTATTAATCCATAATATACATATATGTACAAGATTCAAATAACAAAGAGTAAAGAATCTTATTCATATAGACTTTGTTTTCGCATATGGAATACTTCCTTAATATGAATATAATTATAGACATGTTACACTATCATCTACATTTTCCTTACATTTGTGTACGTTCAGCTGTAAATTGCACGCCACATTTCTGTTTCAGAGTCGATGATTAAAGGTCGAATAAGAATATTTTTTTACGAAACCACCGCGCTAAAAATACTTGACGCGGTTTCTAACTGGTGATTTTATTAGAAAGTAGCACAAAATTCTCTGGCTCCTGAGATTGCGTGTATAATTGCACCTACAACCTCACAACACAAGCTCAGCTGTTCTCTTGTATGTTGGAAATTGATTTTATTTTATTGTATTAAAATCAGCATAACAGTATTCCTCTTGAATTCATTCCACTGAGTTTTAATACAGCTTCCAACACAGTATTTGGCTTAGCTTTGAAAATGTCAAGTTTTGCTCTGAATTTTTTCTTATTTTTATATTTAGCTTGCATGAAAATGCTCAAGCAAAGGCATTGCTTTGGTACTGTCAAACTCAATTAACATAAATCGTAAGGATTCTTATGTGTACGATATTTCAAAGCGCAATTATATTTTTTCTTTATTTCTGCACTTATTTCATGTTTCCTGTTTCTTAGTTTTTCTCTTTCCTTCTGTTTACCTTTCATTCTTTCTCTCTTTCAATCGTTTTCAATGTTTTATTTCATATTTATTCCCTTTGCTCTTTTTTTTTATTTACTTCACCTTTGTTTTTTCTTATTTTTTCTTCCTTCTTTTAGCTTCATATTTTTCTCCTCTTTCCGTTTCACTGCGCTACTGCCTCTCATTTCTATTTTCATTGATTTTCTTTCCTTCTTACTTGAATGTTTCTCTCCTTTTTCTTTCATTCTTCCTTATATTTTTCCATTGTCTTTTTTTCAGTTTCACTTGAGTTACTCTGTTCT
>VCRD01009093.1:5201-15633 GCA_006783055.1 Trinorchestia longiramus
CCTACAACACCTGACAGAACACACCTACCACACCTGACAGAACACACCTACCACACCTGACAGAACACACCTACCACACCTGACAGAACGCACCTACCACACCTGACAGAACAGGTCTAGCAAATTTCGGGGGAAAATAATTGAAACCTAACTGAACAAGTAAATCGGTCCATATAAAGCAGGCATACCACACATAAGAGGTGGGTACGCCAAACCCAACACTGGATAGTCAAATTAAATACCAGGTCATGACACCAAAGCTAAGAGAAGATGAAACAGAACCTAGCGAACACAAAATCAAGCCAAACAGCGTTCAGTGGAGCAGTACAAACATTGTAGTGATTAGTTCAGTAGGTCCACAAAAATTTTACGCATTTTTGACCAGGTGATACGTGATAAAAATAACATTTCATTTCAGTGTTATCGATAAAAAATTGTCCGTAATATTTTCTCTACAGAAACAGTTTGTAGAATCGACGTGCGTAAAAGTCTATTTGTAATTATTGTGTATGCTGTGGCGACACCTGGCATAGCCGCTGTGACCAGCGCGCAGTCTTCAAATTATCAGAGAGACGGATCATGAAAACGCGTTTAATCGGCTAAACTAAGCTGAGGGTGCGATTTAATTCAATCAGCTTCTAAGAATATAGCAGTACCAAATTAACATGGATCCAATAAATAATACATTTTTTCCGCATAACATATGTACTCAGGTACTTCATTTCCGTGAAATTTTCTAGACGCAACAGCACGAGAAGCGTTTACCAGAGACAGTGCTCTTCTGTACCGTTTTCTATTTTTCAATGGTACAAAAAATGAACACAAGGGTAACTGAATGTACGTAGAGCTGCAACATGCAGAAAAATTTATTGTTTTTATGGTTCAAATGAATGATAAAAATCATAGTTATACAATAAAATACTAGAACACACTTGGCGGCAAATCTAATTTTCTATCACCAGATCAGCAAATGTTGTAAAAAGTCTACGGTGTTTTCAGGCATATTTCATTTACTCGACCACACTGCTGCTCGAGTCAGTGTTCTCTCGTCCTCATTTTCCAACCTAATTTTTCCTCAGTACCAGTGACAGTTCACGGAATGCTGAACCGAAATGTTTTAAAAGAAAAGAAAGAAATATATGAAATATTTAGATCTTTCTGAAGGAAAAAATACTCGATGTTCATCAATGCTTCCTGATTGGCTGCTGTACCGTAACTAAAAGGTAGTTTTACCAGGAATTATGTAATGGTCATTATGATCATGAAC
The DNA here is from genome assembly GCA_006783055.1 of Trinorchestia longiramus. NCBI lineage: Eukaryota > Metazoa > Arthropoda > Malacostraca > Amphipoda > Talitridae > Trinorchestia > Trinorchestia longiramus. The sequence goes on from VCRD01009093.1 coordinate 6,469, forward strand.
TATGGTCTATAAGGGCACTGTTATGGTATCGAAACTAATCCAAATACATTGATAAACCTTTTGTGAACACATTCTTTAACAACAGTTATTTCATTGTATCAGTTGAGTAGACAATTTTGACCTAAAACCTAATGAACACAACGAAATTTGAGTTATCCTCCACAGTACAGCAGCACAGCTGGTGAGTTCTGTAATTTGTCCAAATAAACAGTGTCGTTACAGAGGCGATAATTTACTTAAATAAATAAGTCAATAGGCGTAACGTGACGAGAATATGGGGGATTGAAAATTTGCACGTTCCCTTTGAAATTAGGTGAACTATATCAAAATGTAATGGTCTTGGTGCCGTATTATCAATAGAACAGACAATGTTGATTCTTTTACCCTGGAGAGATGAACTGTTACTGGTCAAAGTTATACGAAGTTGCTGACTGATTGGATGTTTTGCTGCTGGTGGTGATGACGAATTTTTTTGCAAGATGGTGTTCCATCCCACTGGCATCTTTCCAGATTCCACAACAAACGCTTGCCTGACAGGTGAAGTGTATGCGCTGGACGATATGATCAGGTCTTCTGTGCGTAGTCATTGATATCACCGAACTTAAGCGTCTGTGCTTGGTTTTTTTAAGCATGTTTGGAGAGAAAAGTTTGCGCAGCACTAGAATGTGCAACCCAGGAGGAACTGAAGAATTCGAAAGTTCCGTCCACGAAAATATTCTGTAGTAAATGTGAAATAAAGAGACTAACTACAGTGATTTCTCACATATAAATATAATACATCTAATCAATAACACCAAAAAAGTGACGTTACGCAAAACTACGAACCATGACAAAGGAATCGTTAAATTAAAACCTTTGGATAACAAAATCGCATTTTTGTTAGGCATGTAAAAACTTCTGTTCCCATTTCCAGATGGTACACCTTGAGTTTATTAATTAAAATTAACATGTGGCGTTTTGAGTTGAATAAAAGAAACAGGGAAACATAAAAAGCATTCGAAGCCCATACATCACACGTGACGCGTGCATTGAGTGTAAATTGTGCGTAATAATTTCGCCTCATAAATTATTTCAGTCAGGATGCATATATTTAAACGCTAAATTTTTTTATAAAGCATAGTTTGAAGAAATTTAACCGACCACAATAAGCCAGGAAAAGTACGAGATAATCACATTGAGTATGAGACTCGTAAGATAACGCTATAATAAATTTATGAAGCATGCATATAATTAAGCAATGACATCAGATCATCAATCTGCTGCGTAATTTTTCCACGAGAAGCTCCAATTTCTCGACGTCTTTAGCATCCGCAACGCCGTTTTCAGGATAAAATATCGAAACATTAGTAGCGACCTGGGTGATTATTCAGCAGATAACAGAGCACGCCACGTGAAAAACTCAAAATAATCTGAGTAGAGAGAAGAGGAGACAAACGTCTCGGCGAGAGCTTTATTTCAGAGGCGGGCTGTGCCTCGCGTCTCTGTAAATCAGCGATTGTTTATCAGACGAGCGGTGGTAATCGGGAGCCCCGACCTTAGCTTCGGTCCTTGATTTATTTGTGTGCATTTAATCAGGTATAATTCATTAGAGCATGCCACTGGCACATCCATAAACCATTCCCGTGCCAACACGCTCTTGTTGGAGCCGCAGCGGCAGGACGAGCTATCTGCTGCAGCTGCTCTCCTATTGAAGCTGCGACTGTCTGTTGCTGCTGACTGTTACTGTTACTATACATTCACTATTACTGTTACTGCTCTTCTCCTTCCATTAAAGCTGCAACTATCTCTTGCTGCTGCTGTACCTTAATTGTCACTGCTGCTACCGTTATACTTTCACTATTACTAATAATTCTGCCCAGTCTCTGCTGTTGGTGGTGCTGCTACCATATCTCCACTGTTACTACCGCTGCTACCACCATATATATCAAGCATAACTATAACATTAAATCACTCGTGGGTACCTCTCCTACACACTCCATTCTTATTCACGTCACTCGATTTTGGTTTGCAACACTAAATTTGTTGCTCGCACTGTACACAGCACCTGATGTTCCTCTGTCACCGCCGCCTCATCTGTTACACTGAGACCGAGGTCTTGTGTGAGACCTTCACCTGGCATCTACGCGATCGCTAGCAATGCCTTTCTCTGAACCAATAGGTTTAGATGCACGTTAATTAGCACCAGGCTGCTCACAAGTTGATATTTATTACAAGCCACTTTAACTCATATATTTCTCCCAACAAGCAACAATGAAACTCATCCCCTTCTGCGATATTCTTTTATTTTTATGATCATTTCTTCTGTGATATTCTATTATTTTAAGATTAGTTGTTCGGTGATGTTCTTTTATTTTATGAGGTTCTGAACTCGTGAACAAATCTTTGCGCAGCCGCCGGTGTCAGCAGGCACCAGCAAAACTCGACTAATAATAACGTACTTCATCGCTGAAATGTGAACAAAAATTATTGCAGATTAGTACCACTGAATTGTTTTCGAATTTTTTGTGATCTTCAGCAATTCACCACCTTTTCATCATAAATTTCTACTTGCTGCCGTCAGGCTATTTGTTCAGCACTTTTAGCCCACGTTCTTCTCATTCTTACCTCGCCCTTTAAAACTTCCTAACTTGTGAATTCTTGTTTCACGTTTGTTGGAGCTTCGGAGACGAGTCAACGCAGCAAAACTTGTGAATTGCATTTCAATTGTCGTCTTATTCTTGTCAACATCAGGATTTTTTTATAAAATCTCGGAAAGAAATTTCTACTAATAGACAAAAATAATTGTAACCAAGAGGAAGAATGATCTCTCGATTTCAACTTGCGATAGTTTACTGGCAAAATTACCTTCTAAGAGGATGAACTTACCGAGTCCAGGTATGGATATCATGATATTCTCCACAGAATAACTCAGCAAAATATGATCCCATTACTCAGCAGCAGACATCACCACGAAAAGTTCTTTGGTGAAAATAAGAACTTTATTAACAAATTTCGTCTACATGAACTATAAATACGCGCAGTCAACAATCAAAAATTAAACTTTTCTGTGGTGTGTGAAAATGTCCCAAAACTAACCTCGAGTATAAATTTCCGTCGCTGGCATTCAACTCAACACAATCGGAACATACATGAAAAATAATTTTCCGTGACACAAACTTCAATGGAGATTCCAAGCACTTGCAAATTCGACCAAAACTCTATTAAAGCGGCATGGTTGGCATTAATAGTTCATTAGACATGTTGTGCAGATCCGTTGCAAAGCACAGTGTGACGCTCAACGGCACTTTCACGACCTGTCGGTATGTGGCGGTATGCGCAGGCTCTACAACCGTCACATGTGCGTGTGAACACTTCAGGTACACACAGGAGTTACTTCTCTTGCGGAAAGGGAGAAAGTTTTAAGGAAATTGTAAAAATTCTCAATCAAAATGAAGAAAATTACAGCACTCAGCTTCAAATATTTTCGGGAATCTCCGACCCTATTAACTTGCTACTCCAGAAGTGCAAGAATTTAAAACACCCCAATCTGTATTCAGGATCAAATTCCAGTCACTACCTAAAGACCGTCAGGTTAACTATGGGTCTCTTATCTACAAGATTTCGTACGCACTAATATGACAAACTAATCACAAGTGAAGGACTGCCCGCCTGCCTTACACAGAGACTGTCATTTCGAACTGAATAAAGATGTGCAAAGACTGCATCAAAAGTCGATCGCTGGAGCTGGACGAGCTACCTTGACCATCCAACAGCGACTGAATAGAGGCAGCGTACCAGGGGCCATCAAGTCAAGTTTGGCCATCAGCGGCATGCTGCTGGGCGGACAGGATTTTTAACTATGCTTGTGGTGTGAACTCCTGTTTACCACCTCTATAGTTTCCTGCATGCTATTTGATAAAAGTGTTGTTTCAGCAAGACTCTGTAGGGCTTGTTTCAACGCTGAGACCAACTGTGATACAATTCTTTGACAACAATAATCCAAAAAAGATAAAAACAAAAATTGAAATCCCCTCTGACTACGGTTCCTATTTCACGATAAGAGGGAGCGTAGTAAATCCATGAATAAAAACTTCTGCAAAATGTTGTTACAGTTAAAAAAAGTGATAAAAACCACACGAGGTCGCACCCACCTAAGTGAGGGGCAGCCTCCATGTTTATTTTTACGCAGATTGGAGAAGCAATACATCTGAGAGAATGTTGGGGCATTCATCCCTTTAATGCTCTGCCATAAGCCCAGTTTGTTCTGGTGTCACTGGTCACAGAAACAGAGCTCACCCACTATCACACTGGCAGTACTGTACCACAACACTGCACCACAACACTGCCAGCACTGTACTACAGCACTGCCAGCACTGTACCACAGCACTACCAGCACTGTACCACAGCACTGCCAGCACTGTACCACAGCACTGCCAGGACTGTACCACAGCACTGCCAGCACTGTACCACAGCAGTGCCAGCACTGCACTACAGCGGGGCGGGAAGTAAATAAGGCACCTGCACTCGAATATTTTTCGCTATTAAATTGTCAAATAATGCACAGAAGACAAGCAAAAACCATCTCAAATGTGAAGTTATTACTGTACCGTTAATATGAATGTCTCACTGTGCATAGTCGGGTGTAGAGAACAGTTAATTAAGAGTAGTTTATTGGAAATTACCTCTTTAAGCTCCCTGCGCATGCTCTTAAAGGCCCAAATGCCCTTGAATGTGAATATATTCTTTGAACTAATTTAAATTGAAGTGGAGAGAAGAGTTGGCTGCCTCAGGTGCTGCTGCCACCATTACTATTTCGCCCATCAATTGATGGGGTAATGGACCAAATTATGCTCTCTCTCTCTCTCTCACACCTGCAACTCGCTCGCTCAACTTCAGCGAATTTTGTGAAGATCTGCAGCGGTGCGTCTCGAGTGCGTTATCGTGCCGTCAATTTACGTCGAGGCTCGCGTCACTTTACGTCGTCATAGAGTGCGTTGACGTGACACTAGACGTCCCCTGGCCTGACATACTCTGTGACGCCTACGTCTCTGACGACGAGCCAGAGCACCGGACCAAACAGTAAACATATTTTAGGTCCACAAAGCTACTTTGTGTGTGACTTAAGCACATTTATGAAGGTATTAAACATGTTGGGTTTACTTGAGCTTATTTTGCGGTTTGAATTACTTATTAAGAAAGTTTGTACGAATTTAACGAAGGAAGGCTGCAATACTTCATTTTAATAATAGCTCATCAGTGTCCTCTACATCAAAAAGTTAAGACTGCAAGCGTACGAGGCACGCAAGCCTCTCTCAGCAACACTTCCGCAGTTAACAAATCTCTATCTTGATTCATCACCACCATAGTTCATATCAATCATATAAACAATCTATTAGAAACTATACTGTTCATTCTTGCTACTTTTTATATATTTATATATTCTTAACATTTTTTCCACAATATTTAGCAAGAAAATAACCATTTTGCCCTAGACGGGGCGGTTTGCTTTCTCGAGCGGTTTCATGTCGTTTCTTGCTTCGATTTATGCACTAATGAAGCGCAATCAAAGTGACAGAGATGAACAGACTTGAAACTCATACACTCGTGCCTGCATCTCAAGAGGACAGGCCAACTGATGTACTGCATCTCAAACAGCCTGCTTTTTTACTGACGCCCTCCAAAGTACCTCCGTTGCAGGAAATTTACCATTTTTTAATTTCTTTTCGTCAACTTGTAGCGTGCAAGAAACGAAGAATCCAATTAATTCATTCACTTTTCGTTAAGTTTAACGGCACCATGAAACACTTCCTACGGAACATACATATAAAAAACAAACGTAGATTTAAGCGCATCAAAAATTTTACTGAACTTTGAAAGCAAAAATTACTGTTACTTTTCTCGTGAATGTGAAGTGGACAAAATAGATCTAGGTGCCCAAGTACACAAAACACCAAAGTCTTGTATGGACATTTTTTAACTTGCACGCTAAGTGTGCGCCTGTGCAGGCTGCGTGCCAGGTGCGCCTGTGCAGGCTGCGTGCCAGGTGAGCCTGTGCAGGCTGTGGTTAGGTGCACCTGTGCAGGCTGCGTGTCAGGTGCATCTGTGTAGACTGTGGTCAGGTGCGCCTGTGCAGACTGCGTGCCAGGTGCGCCTGTGCAGGTCGCATGCCAGGTGCGCCTGTGCAGGCCGCGTGTTAGGTGCGCCTGTGCAGGCCGCGTGTTAGGTGCGCCTGTGCAGGCCGCATGTCACTTCTCACAACTCCCACCATACCTCACCTCACTTCTTACAACTCCCACCATACCTCACCTCACTTCTTACAACTCCCACCATACCTCAGGCCGCGTGCCAGGTGCGCCTGTGCAGGCTGCGGTCAGGTGCGCCTGTGCAGGCTGCGTGCCAGGTGCGCCTGTGCAGGCCGCGTGCCAGGTGCGCCTGTGCAGGCCACTTCTCTCTGCCACCGAATTATTTAGCACAGACACCGTAATAAAGAGCAGCTTCTTGACCCCTCATTGCACTGCGAGTGCCTCTGTTTTGCATGCTAAAACTTGTTTACCTCACACGGAACAGCTCAGGCTCAGTACAACACTAGTACGTTATTATTGCAAGTTATTATTATTATTACATTCTATTACATGTTATGAGGGATATGATATGTAGGTATTATATTGAACGAGTATTGTTGCTCATGAATGAGTATTTAGTTTCGAGTGTTCGTTAACATGGTCGTTGCATAAGGAATCACTGATTTCGTTTGTTTAATTTTCAGCACAGCTGAATCAGTAGTGTTGATGTGATTCGGGGGAAAAACATGCATTTATAACATTGAATTATGCACTGTAAAGGTCGTTTCATGAACACTCACGAGTTATGACAAATCATCTTTTTTTCAAAGAAGCGAAACAAAACTGCAACCAGCAGCTCCTTGCACCAGGTGACAGCTGTCTCAAAAAGAGCGTATTTTTTCAACGGTCTTAAAGAATGGCAACAACAGACAGCAAATCTACTCAATAATTACCAGTCCACTGCAGACAGTCACCGCAGCCCACACGTGCTTTAAAGCATACAGTGACAGTTTCCGTCCCCGAGAATGAATAAAGTTTGTCTTTATCAGCGAACTGAAGCAGGCAAAAACTGCTATCAAGCGCTTCACGGTGCAGTAGAGCGCAAGATTTTTACAGCGGCAAAAAAATAATAAGATTTTGCCAGCGACAAAAAAATATTTTACCGGTGTTAAAAAAATTGAATTTAGCGGGAGTAAAAAATTTATTTTAGCTGCTTTGAAAGAAAAAAATCTAACGGCAGCAAAAAATGGCAATTTTGTGTAAAAAATCAGTTGTTATGGCGGAGAAAATGCGATTTTAGGAGCGGAAGAAATAATGTTTTACTAGCGGTAAGAATTAAGATTGCAGCGGCCGTGAGGAAAAATTTGAAGCAGCCGCAGGAAAGAAGTGACACAGACGTGACGGGCAGCAGCGTGGCGTAACATCACTTGTTCTGGCAGCCATAATACTGCCACTCATACGTGACCAAGTTTCCTTCATTAAGTTTTCTTCAATAAGTTTCCTTCAATAATTTCCTTCAATAAGTTTCCTTTATTTTCTTTCATTTACCTTCTTTTAACCATTTCCCTTCATTAGGTTTTGTTCATTTTCCTTCATTCATTAAGTTTCCCTCAATAAACTTCTTTCATTAAGTTTCCCTCAATAATTGGCCTTCAATAAATTTCCTTCAATAAATTTCCTTTAACAAGTTTTCTTCATTTACCTCTCTTTACCAAGTTTCCTTCATGAAGTTTCCTTCATTAAGTTTCGTTGATTCACCAACTTCCTTTCATTAAGTTTCTTTCATTTAACTTCCTTCACCGAGTTTCCTTCATGAAGTTTCATTCACTGACCTACCGTCATGGCGTTTTCCCTGTTATCTTTTCTCTAATAATGCCTTGCACAACAAGCACCGTTATTCAATTCATCAAATACAGCACGACACTCCCACCACACCTCACCTCACTTCTCACAACTCCCACCACACCTCACCTCACTTCTCACAACTCCAACCATACCTCACGTCACTTNCTGCGGCTCCAACAAGAGCGTGTTGGCACGGGAATGGTTTATGGATGTGCCAGTGGCATGCTCTAATGAATTATACCTGATTAAATGCACACAAATAAATCAGGGACCGAAGCTAAGGTCGGGGCTCCCGATTACCACCGCTCGTCTGATAAACAATCGCTGATTTACAGAGACGCGAGGCACAGCCCACCTCTGAAATAAAGCTCTCGCCGAGACGTTTGTCTCCTCTTCTCTCTACTCAGATTATTTTGAGTTTTTCATGTGGCGTGCTCTGTTATCTGCTGAATAATCACCCAGGTCGCTACTAATGTTTCGATATTTTATCCTGAAAACGGCGTTGCGGATGCTAAAGACGTCGAGAAATTGGAGCTTCTCGTGGAAAAATTACGCAGCAGATTGATGATCTGCTGTCATTGTTTAATTATATGCATGCTTCATAAATTTATTCTAGTGTTATTTTACGAGTCTCATACTCAATGTGATTATCTCGCACTTTTCCTGGCTTATTGTGGTCGCTTAAATTTCTTCAGACTATGCTTCATAAAAAAAATTTAGCGTTTAAATATATGCATCCTGACTGAAATAATTTATGAGGCGAAATTATTACGCACAATTTACACTCAATGCACGCGTCACGTGTGATGTATGGGCTTCGAATGCTTTTTATGTTTCCCTGTTTCTTTTATTCAACTCAAAACGCCACATGTTAATTTTAATTAATAAACTCAAGGTGTACCATCTGGAAATGGGAACAGAAGTTTTTACATGCCTAACAAAAATGCGATTTTGTTATCCAAGGGTTTTAATTTAACGATTCCTTTGTCATGGTTCGTAGTTTTGCGTAACGTCACTTTTTTGGTGTTATTGATTAGATGTATTATATTTATATGTGAGAAGTCACTGTAGTTAGTCTCTTTATTTCACATTTACTACAGAATATTTTCGTGGACGGAACTTTCGAATTCTTCAGTTCCTCCTGGGTTGCACATTCTAGTGCTGCGCAAACTTTGCTCTCCAAACATCCTTAAACAACCAAGCACAGACGCTTAAGTTCGGTGATATCAATGACTACGCACAGAAGACCTGATCATATCGTCCAGCGCATACACTTCAC
>VCRD01009099.1:0-13412 GCA_006783055.1 Trinorchestia longiramus
CGGGACTTAAAGTACATCGGAAACTCGACACCGCTCCAGACATTGCAGCTCACGGGTTTTTTTTTTCAACTGCACTCACGACAATGTTTTTTATTCCAGTTCAGCAGGTTTCCTGGAATTAATCTTGTTTGTTTGGCTTGTTTTCTGACGTTTGTTGTATGCTTGTTAAAGTTCGGTGCTCCAAAAAGCTCCTGTATTTTGTTATTGTTCGTCTTTAAATTAGGTTTAGCTGGCATCCATGCTGGAGCTCGAACAGAAACTTAATCTAACATTGAATCGTATAACACTAGATATGTTTCGTATTATTCACGGTTTTTATAAAGTCTTTTCAGGTCCATACCACAGGAATACCTGCAGGATTTTTCTAAAGTTCAATCATGTGCAAGTAATTTATGGTATCCTTTTTTTTGTAGTTTTCAGTGCCCTGAAAATTTAATTAAATCAATTTTTTTCGATCAAGAATTCTGTATCCAATTTATTAATTTCAAATTCATTTGGTGCAGTATTTAAAATTACTTCAGAGTTTATTATATGCCAAAATATCTAGAAGTTTTCTCCTAAATTACGGTACTTGAATCCCGCACATAACAATTTTTTATTTCTTGCTAAATATACGTAGCTCAATTCTCACCAAATCTGGGGATTATCTTTTCGTGGAAGTAATACGACAGCAACAGAAGCTTTGCAGTTCTCTCACTTCAGTCTTCATCAGTACAAAAAAATACTAGAACCGTTTCAGATTATAGATCAATGGTGAACCTTCCACGAGGAGTCGACTTTGGAGTCGTTCCCTAATTGAGTGGATTTCTTGGGTCAATCTGTCACCAAAACCACACTCATTCAAACTCTTGAGTTTTGCCTTCCATTTCTAAATTCTTAGCCTAACTTTAACAACGCTGATGGGATGCAAAAATAGCTATCCATTTGTTTCCATTCCCTAAAATATCAATCTATTTTTTTCAAAATCAAACAAGAATTCAGAGAACAAACAAGAATTCTCCTGTTGAAGAGACCCGAATTAACATTTAAACAGCTCTCATTAAGGTTACATTATTCATGCCGTGCTACTATCTGGCACTTACATGAAAATGCATCCTCATGTTTGTTCAGTGATGCCTATGCATCGTTCAGTGTGGCAACAGTACATTGTCGATTTTCCTTTGGCATAATTGCGCATCAATGCAAAGGTCATCCTTCACCTTAGCTTGTGTATCTTGTTGCGCTGTTCCCACGCACAATCTGACAAGAGAGTGAAACTGGCAGCTGTTGTGAATGCAGCAAGGTCATTTCTTTCTTGTTTTATCAAAAGTATCGGAATAATGTGGTATTAAAATGATAATAATGAACTCTGCAAAATAAAGCCGGGGTGCATTTATAAATGTATGTTATTGAGACTACGCACTGTGGGGAAGATAGGAAAAAATTTTAATTTTTTTAAATTTGCATTGGTATTGTGATTAAAAACTGTTCGAATTTCTAAAGAATACGTTATTAACTTTCTTCTATTTATACATGGAACTCCTTCTGACACGTGGCGTCCACCGGCAGATGAAAGAAAGAGAAGCCAAACAAGAAGCTTATCTCAACCACAAGATGCAGTCTCAAAAGAAGGAAGAACACTTGAACTTTTTCAGGAACGGACTAACTAGTAGGATAGGAGTAGTAATTAATACGAATTTTAAAGTTATGGAATATTTACGTACATATATATATATATGTATATATATATATATATATATATATATATATATATATATATATATAGAGAGAGAGAGAGAGAGAGAGAGAGAGAGAGAGAGAAATGTAACATTTTCAATTGAAAAGGCAGTGTTTGTTCGCAAACGAATGATTCCTCTTGTGAGAACCAGCTCTTCTTAATTTAAACTAGCTTTCGATTTCTAATTATTTTCAAAATATTGTACCCTCATTAAAGAGTTCATATCATCCAAAAAATAGCATGCATCTGAGATGCATGAGCTGTGGTAAAGGCAGAAGTTAAATTGATCAAAAGAGGGCAACTTATATAATTTTCTGAAGCCAGTTTCACCGTTTGCAGCTTCATCATCCCGAACGTCACATGATGCAAAGCTTTGCATCCTCATCATTCCGAATATCACATGATGCAAAGCTTTGCATCTTCAAAATTTCGTACATCACATGATGCGAAGCTTTGCATCCTTATCATTCCGAACATCACATGATGTAGATGTTTTTCAAGCAAAATAGCCTCCACTTCGCCATTTGCTCCAACTTACATGAATGATAAGGATCGCGTGACTTAGTCTTGCCTCACGTGGTCGAGAAGCATGAACAGCTGAAGTCTCTCATGTCGTTCTCTCTGCCACGACTTACTTTCTTATGAAAATTTTTAGACTCTACTTATTCAGAAAATTTAGCATGACAAATTCTAGGATCTCACTCCACGGGCTAACTTGTGCATGAAGATTTTTATTCATGGTGTGACACGAGTTCATCTAAGAAAATTTCGATGTTAAATTTTGGATTAAGTTTATGAACAAGGGTTTCCTTGGTTGTAAATGTTCATATCTACTTTGTGATAGGGCACATTAAGTTAAAAAATCCTGATTTTCAAATACTCTGTAGGTTATAAAGAAATCGAAAATAATAATTCACTTATTTGAATAGATGTAAAGGGATTTCGGAGCCGTGATGGAATACTAGTGTATTGGTATTGTAGTATTAGTTATCTGTTTTTAAGTCACGCTTCTGTTGTTGAAGGTATGCTAAGGTTATTTCTGAAGGAGATATTTTCAAGCAAGCAAAAATATTTGACGTGAAGAAAGTCACTCAAATCAACAAAAATATTTTAATGTACAAAAATATTCAACAGAGTGAAAATACTCAGGGAAACAAAAATATTTAAGGGCCGAGTATACTAAAGGGAACAGGGTACGCAAGCGAGCATAAATATTTAAGGGAACAAAAAGGGGTTCAAAGATCTAAAATATTTAAGCGAGCAAAAGTATTGAAAGGAAGCTAACATAAATATTCAAGCGAGGAGCAATATTTACGCAAACAAAAGTGTTCAGATATACAGAAATACTCAAGCGGGGTACAATATTCATTTCCACAAAATTATTCAAGCGAACAAAAATATTTACCCGAGCGAAAAAACTCATATTAAGTTTCAATTAAGAATTTTAAATCTCCCCAGAGAGTCAATCCTTTCATGCATCTCGAGTTTCCTCAAAGGAGGGGTGATAGCGCAACCGTAAACCGTCTCTTCCCATTCCTCCACCCCTACCCCCATGCACGTGATATGTCCCCTATCCCCATGCATGTGATCACCGTACAGTAGGTGCACGTGTTACCTTTGACGTCAGTAAAAGTTAGTGAGAAAGAGTTAGTGGTGACGATTTTTTTAGGTACTGAGCCGCCGGTGAAGACTTCTCTCTTGCCGGGATGTGGTGAAATTTGGAGCAGGTCCGTATGTATGTACTGGGAGTCCCCGGTTTACGGCATTTCAACTTACGACAACTCGCTGCTACGAACGAGCGCTTATAAATCCTATTAATTCATGTTCCACTTTAACACATTTCCTGCGAAGTGACGCACCGGTGGATCACTCAGGATAGGTTCTGGAATTTTTTAAAAGTTTTCTATGGACTATTTGTACAAAGAAAAGATTTGCACCGGCTAGGCAATCGCAGGAAACTTGTAAAGGCGATCCGTTCGTAGCTTGCGAACCCAGCGCAGTACTAGTTGTTTTGCTGGCTCGGCTGAATACATGGTAACGCGGTGCATAAACGAGGAAGATGTTCACCCAGTACGCCGTATTGGATAGTGGCTTTCGTTGTCATCTCCACGCTCCGTAGTTTTCCCCTTTTCACCCTTGTTTTAACTTTATTCATGGCTCCTAAAAGTTATGCTGATGCAAGGGCTAGTGGTGCATTGAAGAAAAGGAAAGCCATCACTTTGGAACTTTAATTGGACATTTTTAAGCACTCTGAGGAGGGAGAAACGCCGACGATCATTGGTGAAGCTTCGAACTTGAGCCGTTCGACGGTCGGTACGATCGTAAAAGACAAAGAACGAATGCTCGAACATGTTAAGAGTTCGAACCTGTCTCTCCAGCTATCAGTCAGAACACTATATTTTGTTAATATTATATTTATGTACATGTTATTATCCTTAGTTAGTATAATTTTCTTATGTAAGTATATATTTTCGTGACGTATAGGGCTAAGTTCCGACTTACGTACCAAACTGGCTTACAAACGTCCGTAGGAACGGAACTCGTTCGTAACCCGAGAACTCCCTGTACTAGTAGACCCCCACGTAAAAATTCTGGTGTATTTTACTGAATTTTTTCGTTTGATTTGCCAGTGGACGCGGGCTTTGCGATAGAGTTTCCACATTGAAGGATATGCCTTTGGTATCCACAATACAATGCTTACAATACATGTATACCCTACCAAATTTTCGCCTATCTAAATCTTTAAGAGCGCGACAGAGAGACGGACCAAGCAAGCAAGCAAAAACTGTGTTTTATTATATAATGGAATTACAAGTAGTTTTTTGAGCTTGATAACAAATTTAATTGATACCTAGAACATGATCGGCCTAAGCTGGTATATTGAACATGATCAGCTTCATATGGTATATTGAACATGATCGGCTTCAGCTGGTATATTGAACATGATCAGCTTCAGCTGGTACAGTACCGTCCATAATTAAGGAACAAATAATTAAACTTCCAAATTTTGAAAACTTGTGAATCAATTTTTCTAAAATTTTAGCTGAATGTAGACATTTTATGATAGAGCTATTTTGTAAAATTTTAGGATACCTAAAACATTACAATAAAAGTTATTGATGATTTTATTAATTTTAGGTGTCCAAAATTAAAGAACATAAAATCAAAAAATGCGTTAAAATTGTAGAAAAAGCAGTTTTCTTAGAAATAAAAACAGAGATAAAGAAGATAAACATCCCTCAACATCACTGCAGGGATTGTAACTTTGGCCAAACGAATGAAAATTGATGCTGCTGTTAACTCTAAAATTGTTAAATTACGCTAGAAAAATTAGACAATTGAACAAATTGGTAAACTGGTGAAGCGTTTTAATGTTGTGAGTCGAATTCTGAAACTGTATAATGAAACTGGTAGGCTAACTAATACAAAGAAGCCGGATAGACAACGAAAACTACACCAAGAGAGGACAAAGGAATGCAACGCCCAACACTCAAAGACCGTTTTCTGAATGCGGGTAAAATTTCTCGCCAAATTGAAGGTGACACAAATGTTTCACGACGGTGTCCAGACGGATGAAATAGGTCTTTATGATCTCCTAGGAAAAACACTGATAAGTAGAAAGAACCAGGCAGCAAGATTGGCATTTGCTAAGAAGCATGTCATTTGTTCAGAAGGCGATTGACAAAAAGTATTTTTAGTAATGAATCTAAATTTAATGCAATTGGCAGTGATGGTAAACAGTTTGTAAGAAGAATTGGTGAAAGTTTAAATGCAATCTGTATAAAAAACTGTGAAGTTCGGTGGAGGTAGCGTATTGGTATTCGGTATGATATCACGCCAGGGCACATCACCCCTTGTACGTTTAAATACTAAAATTAATGCCGCTGTGTACAAGAATGTATTACACCAACATGTTAACCAGTGTTACAGAATTCTGGATTTAAGAATCCTATATTTATGTAGGATAATGCTCCCTGCCACAAGGCAAAGAAGGTTATGAATTATCTAAATGATCAAGGAGTAGAGGTTATGAACTGGCCTGCTCAGAGTCCAGACATCAATCCAATAGAAAACCTATGAAAGACTCTAGGACAAAATGTTATGACAAGAAATTCAGCAAACGTTGAAGATTTGTGGCTGAAATAACAAGAGGAATGGGCCAAGATTACAGTTGCCCAATGTCAAGATTTGCTGAAATCCTGCGGGCGTAGATGCGCTGCAGTGATTGAAAACAAAGGTCGCAGCATCATATAATAGAATAAAAACCGTTATGTTCTGTTTTGCAATCATTCTTACTTATAAACGTTATTATGTTCTTTAATTTGGGACACCTACAAATAATAAAATCATCAATAACTTTTATTGTATTATTACAAGTCACCTGAGAATTCACAAAATAGTTCAGTTACGTTATGTCTACATTCAGTTAAAATTTCAGAAAAAATTATTAACTATTTTCAAAATTAGGAAGTTTAATCACTTGTTCCTTAATTATGGACAGTACTGTATATTGAACACAAGACAGTTCCCGTGGAAATTCCACGATTTAGGTGTAACTAATTTGAAATCTATACTATAATAAGAGCCGCGTCCGTCCGTCCGTCTGTCACACTCTTCCAATCGATATCTTTGATAGCAACAAGGATAAAGCTTAAGAAATACAAGAAGTCATTCTATCACCAGCTTGGTCGACTGGTGAGCGAATCTGTTTGCGAGCTGAAAGACCCGGGTTCGAATCCCGCTGCCGACATAGTTGACGCGGCTAGAAATACGGCATAGGACTTGGGTAAAGAACCGAATAATTATCAAAGTAATTATCCGACCCAAGAATGGGCCCGAAGGTTCGCTCCTATAGCCTCATTCTATTCTATTCTATATTCTATTCTATTGCATTATTTTTCTGTGGCAATTCAATTCACTTTCACTTGCATTATAGTATCCAGACCAAACAATCGGTTTATTATTTTTTTTTGAACCTTTTTGTGTTCAAATTCATCATGATGCTTTGATTTTTTTAAATGATAATGCGAAAAAAAATGTTTTCTATTAGTTTGACCAGTAACCTGGCTAACACTTAGAATAAGGCCAGAAATTTTGGAAATTGAGTTATTGTTTTCGGAATTGTGATTTTCTTGAAAAGCTTCAAAGAGATAATAGCGGATATTTCAGAATAAAATTCCGGCAAAAAAGGCCAACATGGATAGAAACGTGTCCAACCGTAAGAGAGAAGCAGCAAGATTTCGACAGCAAGAAAGACACCGAAGACTATCGAACGAACAACAAGAAATGGCAAGACGAAGCACTGCTGCTCGCCAACGAGAAGCTAGAGCTAACTGACCCTTGAACGGCGTTTGGCAATTCTACGGAATAATGCAGAGCAACACTGAGTAGCTAGAGAGAGCTTAACGCATGAAAGAACTGAGGAAATTCTTCGGCATGACGCTGAACAACATCGAGTTACACGAAAGAATTTAACTCAAGAAAGAAGGGATGAAATTCTTCAGATTGATGCCGAACAGCATCGACTTGCACGAGCGAATTTAACTCAAGAAAGAAGAGTGAAATTCCTCAGATTATCGCCGAACAGCATTTAGTTGCACGAGAGAATTTAACTCAAGAAAGAAGGGATGAAATTCTTCAGCAGAATGTTTTCGCTCACAGATTAGGTAATTATTAGGTGATGCAATTTGTGTTAATGGAAACCTGTATAGACAGATGATTCAAGAGTATTTGATACCTGGAATTGGAGATAATAACACAGAGATTACCTTTTTCCAAGATGGAGCTACAGTGCACACAGCGAAAGAAACAATGTAAATGTTAAAAGCAATTTTTCCAAACAGAAAAATTTCTCGTTTTGGTGATATTCCGTGGCTGCTTTGATCTCCATATCTAAGTGCTCCTGATTTCTTTCTCTGGGGATATTTAGAGGAAAATGTTTACAGTGAAATGCCTGATACTTTACAGCAATTGAAACTAAACATCATTCAAGAGATCAACAACATTTCACCAGAGATATTAAGAAAAGTAATTAACACCACTGTTGCAAGAGCACACCATTGTTTGACTAATAATGGAGGTCATTCAAAAGATATTGTAATCCATACTTAAACGTATTTATTGTTTCATTTATAAATTTATACTAAACTTTGAAATTTCTTCTTTCATTCTGAACTAACCAAATCTCTTTATCATTTTTAGTTTCACAGCTATAATCTATATTATAATAAGAGCCGCGTCCGTCCGTCCGTCTGTCCGTGTGTCACACTCTTCTAATCGATAGCTCTGATAGTAATAACGATAAAGCTTAAGAAATACAAGAAATTATTCTATTGCATTATTTTTCTGTCGCAATTCAATTCCCTTTCACTTGCATTATAGTATCCAGAATACACAATCGCTTTATTCTTAAAAATAGAAATTTTCTTTGGACCTTTTTCTGTTGAAATTCATCATGATGCTTTGATATTTTTAATTAATAATGCGAAAAGAAATGTTTTAAATTAATTTGACCAGTAACTTGGATACCACTTAGTATAAGGCCAAAGATTTTGGAAATTGAGTTATTGTTTTCGGAATTGTGATTTTCTTGAAAATAGTTTTAAAAAGGTACCTTACTTATGGACCACCCTGTATAATAGACGCTCATACAGATTTAGATAAGAGGAAATTCCGTAGTGTATGCATGTATTGTAAGCATTGTATTGTGGATACCAAAGGCACATCCATCAATGGAGTAACTCTTTCGCAAAGCCTGCGTCCACTGGCAAATTAAAATGAAAAATTTAGTAATAACAGTGATTTTCCACGTGTGGATCTCGTAATTTTAAAAAGGTACTTTACTTATGGGCCACCCTGTATTTGTAGACTAGTAGACCAACACGTAAAAATTCGCTTGTTTTTACTGAATTTTTACTTTTGATTTGTTAGAGGACGCAGGCTTTGCGAAGGAGTTTCCACATTGAAGGATGTACCTTTTATCCACAATACAAAGCTTAGAATACATGTACAGGGTGTCCCAGAAGTAACCGACCCTTTTGATTTGCTAATAAACCGAAAACTATTAACGCTAAGATATTGAAACTTGTTTGATTCGAAAGAAAAACCTTGTTATGGCACAATAAGATACTTGGTATCCTATTTACGAACCAGCTTGACATTTGATTTTTGCTTCATTGCAAACCCTTAATTTTCATCATGTCTCCATACAGCAAAGAACAAAGAATAAGAATTTTGCAAATCTCCACACGGACAATGTCAACAACAGAAGTCCAACGTGATTACAGAAATTATTTCAGAACAACAACCAGTCCTTCGAAGAACACAATTAAACTGGTGTATCGAAAATTTACGGACACTGGAAATGTTAATGATAAACAACGATCTGGAAGATTAAAATCAACTCGAACTGAAGCTGTAATCGAGCGAGTTTCTGCAAGTGTTACAGATAATCCTAAAGCCTCCATCAGAAAACGTTCAACTCAATTATCCATTTCCCGATCGACATTACACCGCATTCTTAAAAATGACGGTTATATCCTTACAAAATTAAATTAACCCAACAGTTATTGCCTAATGATTATCACAATCGTGTTAATTATTCCGAATCTTCCAGATCGTTGTTTATCATTAACATTTCCAGTGTCCGTAAATTTTCGATACACCGATTTAATTGTGTTCTTCGAAGGACTGGTTGTTGTTCTGAAATAATTTCTGTAATCACGTTGCACTTCTGTTGTTGACATTATCCGTGTGTAGATTTGCAAAATTCTTATTCTTTGGACATGACATGACATGATGAAAATTAAGGGTTTGCAATGAAGCAAAAATCGAATGACAAGCTGGTTGGTAAGTATCTTATTGTGCCATAAAAAGCATAAAAAGATTTTTCTTTCGACTAAAACAAGTTTCAATATCCTAGCGCTAATAGTTTTCGGTTTATTAGCAAATCAAAAGGGTCAGTTACTTCTGGGACACCCTGTATATCCTATCAAATTTTCTCCTATCTAAATCCTTAAGAGCGTCACAGAGAGACGGATCAAGCAAGCAAGCTACCAAGCAAGTAACAAACTGTGTATTATTATATAGTGGAATGACTGGCTTCAGCAGGTATTTTGAGCATGTTCAGTTTCTCCTGGTGTATTGAACATGATAGGCTTCAGCTGGTAGATTCAAGTTGGGTTCTGAACAGCTCATACGGGCCTCGTATTAGTTATTATAATACATGCATCTTTTGCGCTCCCTGAGACCTAAACGTACATAAATTTCATTAAAAGATTTTCTTTACCTCTAACCAGACCATAAAGTCAACTTTGTTTTCTTCAGATTCACACGATGCACAGAACCAGCCTCGTTACCTCAGCACATTTTTCTTGGAACTCTACGGAAAATTCGCAACAAAATTCAATTTGATCGATTTTCTCACTACTATAATGTAGGGCTTGATGCTGAAAATAACTTACTGTAATCTGAGGATGGGTGGTGGAGTCTAGCGTTTGTTTTGAACAGCAATTGAGTAACCAGTTACAATACGTTTATATTGTTTTAATGTTGATCAATTTATTTCTCTGTTTATTACATAGCTGGATGTTTCCTACCCTGTTACAGCTACTCAAGATACATGCTTTCCCTGCAGTCGTCTCGTCTGGGAGACCTTAGTTCTTTAGGTATCAATTCTATCTTGCATTGAAGACCGATTTCTTCGTCGCTGTTCTTAGTCTTTGTCTGGAGAATCAACCTGCTTTTATCTCAATAAGAAGAGAGCTTTTACGTTTGGAGATTGACCTCTTTGTAAATTCTAATTCTTCAATTTTCTGGGACTTCTCGTCTTCGAAGTTCTCTAAGCACGTCAGTTGTAAGCAATTTGCTGTTGCAGTGTCGGCGTCGAGAAGTTTGTCTGCTATTGCTTTCACATTTTTTTAAATACAATGAAAGTAGTTTTCAAATACCGGGATGAACCGGCCCTGAATTTAAATGATTGAGAATTTTCTTAAGTTATTGGAAATTCGGCTAAACATCCTAACTAAATAGTGCTAAATTGAATTCAAATACAATAATTACCATTTGTAATCATTTTCAAAATTATCTTTTCACCTTAACTTCAATAGTGTGGATAAATATTTATGACCTAACCTAAGAAAGAACAAAAGAAAGAAACTTAATTTCCAATCATGTATGTAGTACATATACCTTAGATTTTTAATTGTTAACGGTAACATCGTAGGATTGGTGATGATGCTCCCAGCAACTGCCCCTGTTAACTTAACCAAATGTAACACAGTCAACACAAAATACAACATTCACTTTTACAATTTAGAGGCCAGAAAAAATCCACGTTGCAGTTTTGATGTGTCCCATGACAGTGATATGAAGCGTGTGACAACTGCAGCTGTCGGTGCAGCAGGTATATAAACAGCCGCTGCAGATCAATTGTACCACGGAGCATATAGCAGCAACCATGTGGGCCTTAGCTTTCATCGCAGCTGTCCTCGTTGCAGGTATATACAGCTGTGTACATAAACTTGCACGATTGCATGGATGTGTGTTGAGTTAGTTATCTGTATAGATGTACATATGTGTGTGGTGGATGGGTGCTATAGTTTAACCAAAAATATAATAATAATGGGTTGATGAATGTGTAGTATGGACATTTAAGTAGAAGCATGTTTAATCGATGTTTTGCTATGTTGTAGTATGTCGGATGGTTAGTTAGTTCATACACATTCACATGCAGTAGTATGTTGGAAGCTTCTATTAAGATATACCAGTATTATATATGTAGCTGTGTTTTGAACTGTAAATATACATCTATCAGTTGTATGATGACGTATACAAAGTGCTTTTACTATCTCTACGAACGCTTTACGCACTATAAAATATATTCATGCATATTTTCATACAAAATAATATTGACAGAGACTTCTGAGTAATGCTTACACCCGTGGAAAAAAACTTGCTTTGATATACTATGCAACACTAGAATAATATGGCTTTAATGTTCCTTATCTTAACACTGTTCCTCGAAATAACAACACGTAGGCAACGGGATAAACATTAGAGTTCCTAATTCCAGTTTAACTTTCTTAGTCCCTAATTCCAGTTAAACTTCCTTAGTTCCTAATTCCAGTTGAAATTTCTTAGTCCCTCATTTCAGTTCAAATTCCTTAGCCCACAATTCCAATTTAAATTTTATAGTCCCTTACTCCAATTTAAATTTCTTAGTCCCTAATCCTACATTAAATTTCTTAGTCCCTAATCCCAGTGTTAAGAGAGACTAATTATCAAGCAAGACAAATAATATTTTAATTCTGTTCACACAGGCGTCGCCGCCGACGATTCCAACCCTTGCTCGAGCGGAGGCGGAAGCCCGTACGACTACAGCCAGGTTAGTGCAGGTTCTCCTTAATTTAGGTCTTATTATTCTAATTATTTACCACCAAACACAGTGTATTCTAACTACGATTTTTTATTATGAAAGATACTGTAGGTTCAAATAAAAAATAACATTTTTAAATGCACGTATGGTCATCCAACCTGAATTTAATACATTTCATTTTCTTGCATATTTTGTTCCGAGTTCGGTATTCGCTCATCGCTTTTTTGCTCTATCTTGTTCCATAGTCATCGACCAGAACCATGAACGAATGTTCGATTTGTGTCATCAACCATAATCTTCCACTACCATCTTAAACGAATGTTCGCTCATTGTCTTCAACCAAAACGCTAGACGAATGTTTAATCTATGTCTTAAACGGATGTCTTCAACCAGATCGCTACAAACGTGTTTGTTCATCGTGTTTGGCAAAAATGCCTGACATGCGACCAACACAGCCAACACATTAAAACCTGATGCATACAATGCACAACTATGTTCTTACAGATAAAAAATATTTGAGTGAAAATTCTGACATATTTGTGACCGTGTGCTCACAACCATTGTGTTCTTGTATACAACACATACTGTATATTCTTGTATACAACACATACTGTATGTTCCTTAATACCCACAGGCGCTGTGCATGGGCATTCTGTTCTACGACGCCCAAAGGTCAGGCTACCTGGACGGCAGTGAGCGTTTTGACTGGAGGGACGACTCTGCTACTGGTGATGGATCTGATAACGGTCTTGATTTGACTGGTGGATACTACGATGGTGAGTAGTGGGGTGGATGTAGTCTTGACTTGACTGGTGGATACTACGATGGTGAGTAGTGTGGTGGATGTTTTGAATAATGGTGATAGTTGAGCAGTATTGTTGTAGATGTTAGACTCATGGTGATAGTAGAGTGGTATTATTGATGGGAATTCGACATAACACATCTGTTGCTCAGAGTGAAATATATGAATATTGAAATGAAAAACTACTTATCATCATATATCAATGTTTACATGCGTCAAATAACTGAAAATTAAACTTAAAAACTTAGCTTCAAATGCAAATTTTTATAAGACAAATTTCCACGTTAGACTTCAACAAGCTAAATTAATAAATAACTCCCATGTTCCCCCTCCCCCGCAGCTGGTGACCACGTCAAGTTTGGCTTCCCCATGGCATACAGCGTCACTGTCCTATCCTGGGGCCTGCTTTCATACAGGGCTGGCTACGAGAGTGCAGGTATGTTGTGCACGTCTCACCTGCATCACACGTGCATGATAAGTGCAACACACGTGCATGATGAGTGCATCATACGCGCATG
>VCRD01009100.1:0-13843 GCA_006783055.1 Trinorchestia longiramus
ACATCACCAGCTTGGTCGACTGGTGAGCGAATATGCTTGCGAGCGGAAAGACCCGGGTTCGAATCCCGCTGCCGACATGGTTGACACAGCTGGAAATACGGCATGGGACTTGGGTAAAACAACCGAATAATTATCGAAGTAATTATCCGACTCAAGAATGGGCCAGAAGGTTCGTTCCTATAGCCTCATTCTATTCTATTCTGTACTGTATACTTGATTGGAAATAATGTTTCTTCCTTCCGGTCTTCCTGAAACCATGAATTTAGCATCGTTCAAAAATTTCCATAGACTTTAAAAAGCGACTCTCTTAGAGCACCTCTAAGACTAGTCTTGACGACTCAATGAGCAGCACGGCATAAAAAAACAGGATACGAAACAAGCGAAAGGTCAAATATTATATGTAGAAATCGCCAGTGTAATTATTCCCCGCAAGTACTACTTACAAACAGAAGAAAATTGAATAATCGAGATGACAGAATCAAATCCAATAATCGCGCATGAAAAATAACTTTCTATTAAGCTTTATTAACGTGTACACAAACAATCATAAAATCAAATTAAGCTCACAAAAACATATACTGCCTAGATGAATATACTGCAAACATATACCGACTAAAAGCCATTCATGCCTATACCCACGAAACACAGCTCCCTCAAATCGTAACAAATCAGAAAGCTAAGAGAATATTGTACAAAGTTGTCCATTTTCTTCTCTTTCATGTAACAAAATGATATGTATAAGATATATTATATCACGACTCAAATACAGGACCACAATTAAACTAGGGGCATTCAAGCTCGTTATTGTACACATGTTAACCTTCTAGATTTACGCAAAACCTCAACAGAAAAAAACATGAACTTAACGCTTGGGTCTTACATTTGTGCCGGTATTCTAAATTTGAAAAGTCTTTGCTTGTTTTCCGTTGGTATTCGCTGAAAAGCAACAAATTCATGAGTGAGTTTTTGACCCTGTCAAATGAAGCACAGTGAAATGAGAAGCATGGTTAGTTTAAATGCTCCGTCATGTCTTGTGCTGCAACTCAAGAACCTTCATAATGCCACGGGCCAGCACCAAACAATTGCGCTTGGCCAATTGAAAACAGATCAAACAATTTTTCAAAAATTCATTTAATTAGTTTCTTCGAAGAGTTGAACGCCAGTGACCACATTATACAAGACTAGACCGCAATAAATGAGTTCTGCAAATCACATTCAGGTATCTAACGCATACCACACTATTGGTTGATACAGCTAATGAGACCTGCCTCCTAGCACCAGCAATATTCAAACTACAGCCTCTTAAAAATGGAGGCATACATTTTTTAGGAATACCCTGTACTTTCATTTTATCACAGCCGTGATCCTCACAAGCGACAACATGGTGACCAGTTTTTAAAAAGAACAAAATCTTTAGCCGACCTTTTTGAGTCAGTTAATTGAATGTAATCCACCAACAAACTTATTACACTTAATAATTATTTGCCCAAGAAAAAGTTAGACAGCTACACCTGAACATCGACTTTGGGAAGCGTTTGCTCAATTAGAATAAATATGAGACGGAGGCGAAGGTGCTGGTCTAGAGTAGAGCAGGCACTCAGTGAACAATTTGAGCAGCACAGGTCACTTCAGAGGTAGCTCTTCTACTCTCTTTATTGTAATCACTGCCTCAGAAAAGGATACTTTTTTAACCCCATAAATTGATTAATTGGATAAATTATTCAGAGAGCGGGATTATTAAAATTTATTGTTGCACGCAGAACTTAACAGATAACGAAGAAACAATTGAAATGTTTTAATAAAATTCAAATGATAATTCGTAAACAAAATAAAACGTACTTATTAAGAGTCATGCAATCCAGACCACTCGAAGACATACGAGTGCACCATCGATCATCCGTAGGAGTTACAGACAAGGTGAATAAATAATTCATAATAAATAGTAAAAAATTGCACCCCAAAAGTAGGAACTGAGTTACACCGGCAATAGGGCCGACTGGACGGGATAAATCGCCTTCTTCTATAAGAGCAGGTACTGCAGATAAAAATAAATAATTAGGATACAAATAAAGTCATAAACGCATGGAGTATGGACTGCGAAATAAGATTTCAATAAAATTTCAAGAAGACAGCGAAATAAGATTTGAATCATTTAATTTTACTAATTAATAGAGTGCTCCGGGGTGACACTTTAACTTACAGACTACCTAGCACAAGAAAACTAAGAAGCAATGAACACAGAAACAAGAAAATGCACTCGCGTCGGGGTTAGCCACGATGATACACTACCACGTCCAATAAAGTAAATGATGCCACAAAAAATCTGAGTTTAAAAAAGATCAATGTTAAATAGTTTCATGTACACCATTAGGCTACCTGCTGTCGCACCATTTAGGCAGAATGGTGCTCATGCGAGTCCAAAAAATTAGTAACGCAGCCGAGTTGTCGCTAAATAATAAGCAACACAAGTTAGAATGCACATGACGAGACTGGAGAACATTTGATGTCAGCCTCACCTACGTGGCACTAGAAGCGAGCAGGAATGATAGCGAAACTTCTCATTTGGATAACCGTAATCTGGAATTTTTTCACCTATGTACCGTGATCCAAACTGCGACAATGTTCTATCAAGAGACAAAAACTGGTACCAGTGATCTGAAGTTTTGAAATCAGTCATGAGTGTAATTGCAATATTTAGAGAGAGATTTATTGCATTTAAATATTGTATTTGCAATATGTAATTTAAATTCCATTGGGATAAGCGTATGCTCAAATTAAGCAGAAAAATTCTCTAAAACTGAAGGTTTTTGAATGAACTTACTGCTCTATGTATATCTCATTCGTATGTTATTTTGTGATTGGTTTTTTACTGTTTTTGCCTAAATAAATTTTATAGCAATGAAATACAAACAAATCTGTATAAAAAGTTTATAAAACCTAAATCCGCATGGATGGATCGATCATTCGAACAGCATTATACTTTCCGAAGCTACTCGGCACTCGAGCAGAAACAGAGATCATACCTTCGCATACTTGTCGCATAAAGTTAACTGCAATAGCTAACTTCACTTATAGTAAATGAGCTTACAGAGTAACTTACGGGAAAGTACTTTCCAGGCCTATTCGGGCATTGAAAATCATTAATGAACACAATACGAAAATTACTAAATGTGAAAGAGCAGCTACTAAGAACATTCTCGACATCTGAACTGGAAATCATCGTAAGGAACTAGATTCTCCATTAGCAATAAAATTTATTACCTTCAAATCGAGCGTATTTTACTAAGGACAAGCGTATCGTGGACTGAGATCATGGGAGACCTATACAGGATATACAATGAAGTCATGACCACAAGTAAGCTCACAGTTAGCAAATTAAGCACATCAAGGAGTGCCTCGTGGGCCGCAACCCCAAGGGTACAACTTGAATTCCTTGCCACCAACACAAAATGGATTACTTCTCGTACCAAAGGAAGAGTAGCATTGCCTGGCGCAAGCGAGATGCAATACAAAAATAAAGAAATAGAACGACGTTCATTCCCTACATGGTTAATTTCGCTACATCATAAGGAATTCCTCCATTGTACCCGCTCAACAATAAAATATAGCAGTCATAGCAGTGAGCAATACGAATAGACACCAAGTCGAAACATGAAAGAAGAAATGTACTGAAAATATAGATAAGAAGAGGTGATCAAGGCCTTCTCCCAAAGAAATGGAGGGAGAAAATGGAACGATATGAAGTGCACTTAATCACTAAACTTGCGACACACCTTCCCGTTGAGCCTAATTTTAAGACGGGTACATACGCAAATTTAGTCAGAAAGGAGCTTGAGGAGACTGACACCGTTTCTCCTTTACAAGAGATAAACGTTCTGTCTTTAATTTGTACCACCGAGGAGCGCTGAGTACTCCAGATTTACTGAAAGATCTAAAGAGAAGTAATGTAAGATAAGTTCGAACCTGCAAAAGGTGTAGGCCACTGTCATTACATCCAGGACATTTATTGGGATATGATTGCACATAGACATACAAAATAAGAATGAAAAAGCTTATAGTTTTGTGAATGAAATATGAGATTGTATTCATGATGTGTTTCGATTAAATCAAAGCTCATACACCAAATTATGACATCCGATTTTGGGTAATTCTTAAACAAGCACCCACAACTCTCGTTTAGAAAGGTAAAACACCTTCAAATCACCTAAAAATAACTCAACACTAAAAAGCCTTAGTAAATAATTTTCGGAAAATCGAAAATTAGGAATATGATATGATTGAAATGTCTTTCTTTTAACGTTTATAAATATGAGATCTCCAACACCTGAGCATTTCTGATCCCAGAACAAGCGGCAAGTTCAGGTTCAGGTACGTATTTATGTTCAGTCTGTTTGAAAATCTGAGTATTTCTAAATAGGTGTCTAAGAAAGCAACCCCAGTTGCAACATAGCTCAGACTTCCGGCCACTGAACTATTCAATGAAAATAAATTAAACCATATTACGAGTTACACTCGCTCTTCATGCTCCCCGACCCGTAGTAAGACTATTCACAATCTTATTTTGCCCACAACAATATTTCATGGTCCGTACCCGACTCAAATTACGGATTCATACTGCCTTCGTATATGTTAACACTAAAAAAAATGTAGCGAAAAACAAATTCATATTAAATTTAAGAATTAAATTCATAAATGTTCCACACCAACCTGAGAAACGCTCGTAGATATAAACGCTTCTGTAGGCTATCCTACAAGCGTCACACAAAATGTCCCACTCTACCTTCCCTCATACTTCAACTCAGGCTCCACTGCCCTGCATTAAGACTGTACCAGAAGTCACAACGCTAAAAATTCCTCAACATGCTGAAACTTGCTCTTTCTAAAGGCACATCTTCTCTAAAGTAATATGTACTCGAATTCTGATCAGCTTGAGTTTGTGAGGTAAAACCAGAGCAACTCCAGCCCGTCCTCGCAACGTATCGACGGTCACAATCAGATGTAACAGCGGTAACACACTAATAACCGACTCGATTCCTTCCTTCACCTTTCATGTTGACCTACTGACAAGACTAGTTACAGTCAAACATTAGACGGAAATTAACACAATTTTCAAACGCAAATAACTTTACAATGCCAAGAGGACCGAATAAATATCTTTTCATTCTATTTTCTGTTGAAAATATACCTGAAAATGGTTAAAAGTCCGACCTTTAAACGGTGATGTACGTGACTTCACGTACACGTCAAAATGGACACATACGTTCGACCAGAGTGATAAACTAAATGATACCGTCGTAAAACCACCTCCTCCTCCTAAAAATTCACAGACGTCATGTACTTTGTGTATGGAACGGAGAACAGGAGACAACAGCGGGTTTAAACATTCTCTAGGACAAAATTTGCTTTGAGGATACAGTCCTGCTTCTGCAGCCGCACCCTCACTGCTTCCTCGAACATGTCACGTATTCTGTTGAACTCCATGATGTCCTTCGGCTTCTCGTTTCTCCAGAGTGAGTCAAACTCGAAGAAAACGTAACAATAAACTTGGTGGAACTGGCGCAGAGACGGAAGCTGTAGACCCGCTTGACCTGATGCATCAGTACAACTTAGAACAGGCACTAGCAATCAGGACTAAGTTCAAATGTATAGTAAGCAGTAAGATTATGAAATTCACCGACGCAGAACTGCTTTTTGTTTATTAATTGTGGAAGAAAGAACAGAATATTCAGGGACCTTTTTCTTCCGAAGAGCACATGATAAAATTGACGCATAAAAAAGTTGTGAGCCTCCAATCATTCAATTAGCTTTGTGACCTACACTAAACAATACAATAAAAAACATAAAATAGGGAAAAACAACTGCTTTGAAATAACTTCCGGTAGTAACAAAATAAGTAAATAGTTGAGAATTTTTTCACCTTGAATGACAAAATCGAGTTTCTTTTTTGTATCATCAATGCCAAAAGACTTGCATACCAGTCAAAAATGTTAGCTCGTGTGTTTCATTAAGGACCATCCATTTCTATCGTAAAAAATGTGCCATTTAACGAAATCAACAAAACTGTCTGAATTAGAAGAGAATATAGAAGGTGAAGAAGGGGAACTCTCGTTAGCAAAGTTGGGTGAGCTGCCGTGTCATTACTGACCTGCTTTCTTGGCTGTGGTTGCCTCCTTGATTTCCTTGACAGCGATGTTGTAGAAGTGGTTCTTGAGAGAGCCGTCATTGAGCAGCGTCAGCACTAGGTGGGTTAAATTGATGCCCACAATGGCAAACGAATACCTGTAGCCACAAAATAAGTTAATCAATATCGGACGAAACTTCGATTTTTGACACATTTCGGGAGAAATGTATTGATCCACAGTTGAAAGATTTAGTGTTCAGCGTGTCTGTTTGCTTCATGTGAATGAATCACATCACTTTTCAAGTTACTAAGACTTCAATTAGGAAATTTGTAGGTCTAAATCCGCTCAAGCTCCAGTCATGCTAAATTGTCATCATGAAAATGCACATAGTAACAGTAAAAAATGACTTTAGTCAAGTAAAATGGACTACCGTCGTGAAACACTTTACAATCCAACTGCTGATATCATATTCATTCAAGACGTGAACTACGAATGAATACTATCGTGACCTGCAACAATAAATCTCAGATATCTTATACAATACACACAGGCACTCCATAAGCCTGCAGTAAATTTCACAGGCAGAATATGCAATTTTCAGCTATGTATGCCAGAGGGAGTACAAGAAGGGCAAATAAATTCTCTTTCTAAGTTGAACCGCGCCACGTGGGGAAGGGAGACTATGGAGGCAGGAGCACATACACGTACTGTAGAGGGAGCATGTACCTGTACTGTACAGGGAGCACATACTCGTACTGTAGAGGGAACACATACCCGTACTGTAGAGGGAGCATGTACCTGTACTGTACAGGGAGCACATACTCGTACTGTAGAGGGAGCATGTACCTGTACTGTACAGAGAGCACATACTCGTACTGTAGAGGGAGCATGTACCTGTGCTGTACAGGGAACACATAGTCGTGCTGTACAGGGAGCACATACTCGTACTGTAGAGGGAGCATGTACCTGTACTGTACAGGGAACACATAGTCGTGCTGTAGAGGGAGCACACACCCGTACTGTAGAAGGAGCATGTACCTGTACTGTACAGGGAACACATAGTCGTGCTGTAGAGGGAGCACATACCCGTACTGTAGAGGGAGCATGTACCTGTACTGTACAGGGAACACATAGTCGTGCTGTTGAGGGAGCACACACCCGTACTGTAGAAGGAGCATGTACCTGTACTGTACAGGGAACACGTAGTCGTGCTGTAGAGGGAGCACATACTCGTACTGTAGAGGGAGCATGTACCTGTACTGCACAGGGAACACATAGTCGTGCTGTAGAGGGAGCACATACTCGTACTGTAGAGGGAGCATGTACCTGTACTGCACAGGGAACACATACTCGTACTGTAAAGGGATCACGTACCCGTAGATGGGGTGGCAGGACCTGGAGAGCACGTGGCGGGCTGCGGATTCGTGCGTCTCAGCAAAGTACCTGCACAACACAACGCAATAATCAACGCCTCTCTTTTAACGTACAAATTTTACACCAACACACACAGTGTAGATTAACACAATGCAACTTTTGAACGTTTCAATAACCGAAAAATCTATGGAGCCATACAATAAATCATGATGAGAAAAAATACATTCAATAATTTCCCTACGATAACATGGTGATCTCCGCCGAAAATATTGAGATCATTTACACAAACAGCCGCAGTTCTCAGCTGGTGCTTGCTATGACATGTGTAGGCAGTTTTGATTCGGAGATAATGACATTTCCCCTCACATCAGACGACTACAAGAATTATAGAAAGAGAACATGATTCCTCCACAGAAAAGGAAGCGTGGCAGTTCCCAAACCCTTATGCCGCCATGTGTAAACGCTCGACAATTACGTGTGGCGTCCGATGACACCAACACTAGGTAAATAGGAGTTTTTTACTCATTAATGGCAGGACTGTGATGAAAAACGTGTATTACTAACGGTGTCCAGCCCATATAGGAGTTTACTACTACTTTGCTAAGCTCAAGTTTCTCCATAAAAACAATAGTAGAGGCGCTCACGCCTGCGATTCACAGGGGAGAAAAACCTCTGGAATTGATAACTGAGAATCAGTAACGTTAACAGTAACGTTCAATCAGTAACGTACTTCTCACTCTACACTAGTATCTTAGGGTAGAGGAAGGAAATACCAGGTGTATATTTCTCTACCTTCACTTCAAATCAAGTACCTACAGTAGCAACGGTTCCAACACTTCACAATTAGAGAGAGAATGCTAGGTAGGAGACCTGCAACTCCTACACACACACTGCTCATTGAGAGACCTGCACACTCTGCACATTCGTTCCTTTGTGCTATGTGAAGACAAAGCCTCGCAGAGATCACTCTGAAACTACAGAACGCACCAAAGAATTACATCGACTGGCTCGAGGCTGAGGAGGCTTTAGCCTCGTACTTACAGCAAATTCTCGAGACTCAGGAGGCTTAAGCCTCGTACTTACAGCAAATTCTCGAGACTCAGGAGGCTTAAGCCTCGTACTTACAGCAAATTCTCGAGACCCAGGAGGCTTAAGCCTCGTATTTACAGCAAATTCTCGAGACCCAGGAGGATTTAGCCTCGTACTTACAGCAAATTCTCGAGACTGAGAAGACCCATGCCTCTGAAGTCAGTGCAGGGGTCGTCGCCCTGGAAGCCGATTTCTTGCCACTGTTTACTCACAATGTTCTGCAAGTAACAAATTCCTCATAACCTATCATAAGAGAGTGGAAAGGATTACCTTAATATTAGTGCTGCACAAAACTGCACACTGATATCTCTAACTCCATAGATAAAATTAATAAATTGTGCAATGCAATATTAATTTAATGTAATAACAAGAATTTACGTATCTAGTGTACTCTTGTAATCTTTATAGACATACTCATGTCACCAATCCCCTTTCCTAGGTTGACCTGCACACAAATAATGTTACTAACTACACTTCAATCTTTTTTTTCCATCTGCTCAGACCAGGTACATATTACTCACTCAATGATGCTTCTTCCAATACATCAATATCTTCAGTGGTAATGTGAAGCAACTTCCTATCCGAAAGAAGAGGACTACATTACTTTCATATATATAGAAAGGCTTGTAAGTCCTCCTACATGTAAGGTTTAGCTGATAACATGTGCATCAGGCCTGAGGACATTATAGGATTTTACAATTTTTGTGCAGGAGCTGTCACATAACTTGGCTGAGTTACACTAATACGAGTTTACACTATCATCACTAAGCTTTCTCAAGACTACTTCAACACCAAGTAACTTGGTATTGATACTTATTACTATGTATTTAAAAAATTCACTTCTTCAATTGGCACTCAAACACTAAGACAATCTTTTCTTCATTATCTCCACAGATGGAGCACCTACACATTTTATTCTTTCTTACACTTACTCTCAATTACCCTTCCAAAAAGTAACTATATCTCTTTTGAACGAGTTACAGTTCAGTATAGGTATTTAAGTAACACATAAATGTCATGAGCATCACCTTCCACTACAACAAGTTTCAAAGCACCACAACTCAAGTTTATGTGTAGTACACACAAGTGCTGGACCAGGCACCTGAAGAGTAGCGTCAGGTTTCAGAGCTTTCCAAAGCTTGCGGAGTTTGTCCTCCACTTGCTGAGTCCCGGCAGGCAGCACTGGAGCAGTAGAGCACTTGACCTTGCTGAGCGCCTCTACCTCACTCTGCAGCTGACGGTAGCCCCATATGCTGCCAATGCAAGACAGCAGCTGACCAGAAAACCTGGAGCAAACACAGATTACATAGTCTTTACCAAGCAGTTGTGACAGGAGTAGTGGTAGTGCAAGCTTTTTAACAAGAAGAGAATGATAGCACTGCAGTTTAGCGAACACTATAACAACAAGGAACAGGGGACATCAATAACAGCAAAAAAGCTCTAGAACTAAAAAAAATGGCAATTGCAACATGACAAGAGTAAAGTCAAAAAATGTACAAGCATATCAGAAAGATAGAAACAGAAATTAAGAAAATGAAAACAATAATTGATATACTGTAATTTAGTGACATTTATCAAAAATGTATCTAAATAATTTGTAACAAATCTATGACACTTCATTTCTGATGATATACTATAAGTTTTTAATTATGCCATTACTTGAGGCCTATTGAAATAACAATAACATGTCACATTACAGAATTTTTTCCAGCATTTCTGCCAAGTGAATGAGCCTTTCCTGTACATTCTACATGCAAACCATTGTTCTCTATAATAAAGTCTTGGCAATTAGTTCATGAGTAGAAATACCCCACTGAGACTGTAAATACCTGCCTGAAGTAGGAAATAGGATGCATCTATAATACATTCAATGATGCTCTATTGAGAATGAGGCATGATCTAAACATATTGTGACAATCCACTTGTAAAAATAGGGTCTCTCTCTATGAAACTAGGAACAGTTACAAAATCAGATTTCTTCATGAACACCCTCTAGCAATTTCACATGCTATTTTGGCATTTTATGCATATTCTATGGTAAAACAGAGAGCTCCTACAATTTTAGCTTCACTTCTCAATACATTTTTTGCATCGTAGAAAACTATGATCATACTAAACTCACGCACATAGGATGAAGTTTGGTATTGATTTCCTTGACTCTCACGACAGCATAAACTGCATAATAAGTCACGTCTGGCCGGATATGCTGGTCTTTTGCCTTTGCCGAGAGATAAGAGCAGCATTTCTGGATTTCAGCATTGCGTGAGTGTTCTAAACTAAATTCTGCAAGAAAAACAAAACTTTTAAAATCAATAAAATAGTATTTTTAGAAATGGGCTTATACAGACATAAAAATATAAGAACTATGTACTACTTTCCCTTAATGCCTTGTTTTGGCATACAAACTGAGCTCATTCAAGCCTAATTCCATGGGTCCATGAGATCAAGATCAATAAGGCAAAGTATGATAGCATCCCAGCCTAACGGTCTGATGTACAATATCATGAAGCTCATATGGATGTTAGGCTTTGTTTTGATGAGCAAATGTTTTTCTTCTGACATCAATGTCATAATAATAATTCAAGAATGATGAGCTTATGAAAACAACTAGACCTAAGAAGCAAGAGAATAAAAAGTTTCTGAATTTTTATTACACTCCTATCCTATGAAGCACTCCATGCCACAAAGACAAAGATGCCACCAGCTAAAAAACCTATTTTCAGTATAACCGAAATCTCACAGCCAAGCCTAATTTAGTAGTTAACCTACAAAATGAGACAAAGAATATGTTGATATATACATACATAATGAATCATGTAATGGGAATTCATTTTGTAAAATTTGTATGGCAATTACTCAAAACTTGTTCTTGGCATCTTCATCCTTGTGGGAAGCAATGCCTCATTTGTCAGTTTGATGCTTGTTCACATTGTATTTTAAAGAATTATTTGAGTTTTCCAGAGCTTTTTATATTCAAGATTTGATCCATGAATTCTTTTGCTGTACATGTGGTAGTTCAACTTCTTCATCTGAGGATTGCCTCAAATGTATTTGAATTCAAATATGTCTGAAATGTAAGTGTATAGCAATTCTGTTTAAATGTATAGCAAGCTGGAGGAAAATGAATTATTGCTGTAATTTTTCAAAACAAATTTAGCCACAAAAACATCAAGGCTTCAGTTGATAGCAAAAAGCTTTATTTTCATCAATGGCATTTATCAAGTACCTCTAACTCTAAAAAAAACATGTATTTTTTGCAGTGAAGTGTGTAAAAGAATATTCCACTCAAAACCTCGAGATGCTAGGTATTAAGTTTCAAATCAAAAATTTACCCTATGGAAAAATACATATACATACAAATAATTTTTACATAAAATGTATATTTAACATATTAAATCAATTTTCCAATGACTTACCAACAGCAGAAGACCTTTCAGCACCAGGTAGTGTAGCATAACAGATTCTCTGAAGCTCACAAAGCTGTGTTGATCTTCTTAACACCCACTTGACCAGAGGACGCATCCAAAGCACTAAAGCTAACCAAACACGACTACACAATGTCTTGAACCACTCGGTTAACATCATAGAATGGTAAAACAAAATCAGTGTTTGTAGCTGAAAAACATCACTTCTTTCCAGTAGATAATATTCTTATTTAGCAATTTCCTTTTAACACAAACCATAAAATCTGTGAATGAACAATTAGATTGCACATTAAGTAAAAAATACTAATGGTCATACCAAACAAATACAAATGCTTAGACCATTGAAAATCTATAATTTATAAATCTGTACACCAATATCTCAAATGTTGGCAGCCCAGCTCGAAGTCATTAAAATGACAGCTCCTTAATTATCTTATTCTGTTAATTATCTTGATTATCAAATCTGTTACAGAGGACTCATATTTTTACAGCACCAATTTTTTGTTGTAACACCAAATTTTTAGAAGGCATTAACATGGCACACTACTACAAGTATTTTCAAGATATGACAGCACACTACAGTGCTGAATTGTGGCAATTAGAGAAGTCATGAGTTATAACAGTAATTAACTAAGTAAATCAGTTGTACAACTAATTTAATTTATAAGAAGAAGCCACAGCATTCATACAATTTCTAGAGCACTAGTCTCTAGTCTTAGACTTAAGACTTAGATTTGAGGGCCAGCGTTTGGCCGGGGCCTTTGTAATGGCCTTTAATTCCCTCTAATACACACACATACAACAGGATGGCATCCCAAAGTTTCTCTCTGTCAGCCAGAGTCGTCTTAAGTAATTCCTCTAGGCCCACCCTGCACCATTTCACACAAATGAACCAGCCAAGTGAGGGCATCACTGGAAGATCCAGCTTGGCATAAACAGCCCTGCATGCTTAGCAGGTAGTCACATTAAAAAAAGTGACTATTCAACATCACTGTCACTTATTCCATGCATGCACTAAGAAATCTTTCAATGCATCCACAACTCATGTTACATTCCTCATCCAGCCTTGCAAGATATCTCATACAAGAGTCCTCTTCAACACACCTTGCATTCCACTTGTTTTCTCCATACTGCTCATGGACCACATCCATGAAGCTCTCTTGTTCATGTTCATATTTACTACATTCTAAAACTAGATGTTCAACATTTTCCTTTACTCCTCTGTTACACTGCAGACATAACCTTGTATTCCCCTCATTACACCTCCATATACCCCTATTCATACTTAATGCCTTACATCTGATGGCAAACAAAAGTTGGCTGCCAGAAATTCCATCATAAAACATTTCAAACCTTAGTACATTCTTACAGGCACACCAAATTAAAGTAGTTTTCCCATTCATACTATGCTTCCATTTGTTCAGGCCATATTCTTTTGTTAGTTTTTCAATTTCTTTCTTCCACTTATTGCAATCCCACTCCATTCCTTTATATCCATGACCTATTAATAACCAATCATCCGTAGTTCTTCCAATTCTAACACAAACAGTCTTCTGAATCTTCAGGTTTCTTTCACGTCCCCAGCAAATTTTCTCCCAAAGACTATCACTCGTATTCCATTCAAAGACTCATTTAACCCATCTTTTATTCTCCATTTGCTCAATTCTCACCTTATAATTCAACACAGCCTTTACCATTCTTTCAGAAAACAGACTCCACCCTAGATCCCCTCTAAGAGCTTCTGCAGCCGTCCATTTTGCCGCGCCTAATGCCAAACGCCCTACCCTATTCTGTAGCACCAACTTTTCAAGGTCTCCTCCATTCCATGCCATA
>VCRD01009101.1:0-13118 GCA_006783055.1 Trinorchestia longiramus
GCAGTTGCTCTGACATCGAAACCTGAATTTTGGCAAATATAATGCCACTAGTAGTACGACTTGCCCCCACATCACCCTACTAGTATTTTCTTCACTTGTTAGTTAACTATCTTCACATCGCCATATAAAATAATTAGCTGGAGTCCTTCGTGCAATAACAGCTGTGTTTTAGCCTACATGAAAACAGCATCCAGTCACTATTGTCATTATTACTGTGGTACCGATATCATTAGCATCATATATTTCTCCTAGTCACTCGACTAAGGGGGTTTATTGAAGTTTTCTATAAAATTTCATTTTTTAAATTTAACGTAATTTTCTTTAATTTGACTTATTGTACTACCATCTGTCATTAAACATTTGAATCAAAACCAAAAATATGAGTAATATTAAGTCAATGAATGAATAAATTATTTTGGAAGACCCTGTGTTGCTGTGATTGTGATGCAATGCTGAACGTACAGAAGATGTCAAACATGGTGAGATGCTGAAGTTATTCTCCCCTGTCTGTTATTCAGATACACGCAGGCAGCGTCCTTTTTCCGGGAATTATTTTAAACGCGGGTCGAGGATTTGCTGAACCAATCTTCGAAAAATCGGTGCATGATCTTTTGCATTATTTTTCAATATGCACTCAAATCTCTATTCAGAACGATATCTGATTTTTTTCACTGATGCTGAAATAGAAAATCTAGCTTTATAGATATTTTTGTAGAGGTATTCTGCTAGAAACTATTTTAGTTGCTCAATATCGCACTTGACAAGCTATAAAAAATTATAATCAAGTCATTTATAAAAAAACCTAAACATTTCACTGAGGGAAATATTGAATATTTTGAGAGAAAAATTTTCATTCAATATTTAATGATCTTGTACATGTACATTTGATCTTTTTTTAAAAAAATGCTCATTTGAAAACTGAACAGAATAATGATGTGTGTGGTGCGCCATCCATTATGGGTTGTGCTGGTTATGGTTTTAATGATTGCTCCTGGTCTTGATGATTGCTCCTGGTTTTGATGATTGCTCCTGGTCTTAGAGTATTGATTTAACCCTTTAGCGACCAATTTCTTTTTCTAGTTTCTACGTTTAAGCTCACAAAGACCGTCAGTACACCGATGCAATGAAGCACGCTGAGAGCCAGGCAGCCAAAAAAAACGATGCTGTAACATGCCGTCGCGTTCAAACGTAGTAGCAACCTCATATTGCTCACTGTTTAATTATTAGAACAATTCTCCCAAAGACCACAAAAGAGGACCGTATGGTCCTTTTCGTCGCTAAAGGGTTAAACTCCAATTTTGGGGGCAATAGTTTCCACGTCGCTTCTAATTTTATAGAAGAACAGAAATTTTGACACGTGTGGTTACTACAGGGTGGGGAAAACTAATTATGAAATTTCTTATCGGATTGTCAGCTATTTTGGAACTGCGCTACTCACTCGTTGAACAAAAATTACTCACTCAAAAAAAATATTGTAATTCAATTTTTTAAGTAGAATATCTTCTTCAAAACTACTGGATTTTAAACTGAATCCATGCAAATTTAACCTCCTACAAGGGTCGTCCACAAAATAATGAGATATTGTATTTTTTTGGGGGTATTATTGAATGTTTCTTCTACTTGTATCCTATTTTTTAGTTCTCTTCCGCGTTTTTCTTACCTGCGACCTTTTTCATGTGCTTTTGTCCACCGTTCCTATTTGTTTCCGCTAGTTTTACGAAAATTAGCTCCCATTTCTGGATACTTTTACATTGGCTTGTGGAGAAATGTTTTCAAAATTATATCCATTTGCGCAAATTCTTGCAAGTTCTATGTAGTGGGCGGATGAATCAGTGCCTAAATGCCGAGATTAAAGGCGGTCGTGAAAGCTCTTCGCACTCTCAAGGGAGAGCATTGTCAGGAGCTGAGAGCGAGAGCGATCCTAAATCTAATTCTGCATGCGCATCCGAGTGCTGTGATGCACGAAACCGTTCATAAATTCCTTGTGTCTATGAACGGACTGTATTATCATGTATGGATTTCATGCCATTTTCCAAATGATTCCCAAGTGCATCTCCTTTCCTAGCATTTTACTAAATTTCACTCGTCCTTTTAATTGATTGCAACGAATCGGTAAATAGGCAAACTTCCTATCAGTGCGGTCAGTATGGTCTTCTGGTTCTAAATGCAATCAGAAGAAGCAAATGCATGTAGAAACAATACATGTGCCTGCTACATGTGAAATATGTTAGTCTTACCTACTTGGTGTAGTTGATCGTACCAACAAATCTGATTGTCTTGTTTCGAAATACATTCATATGAATTTGTTATTTCTTTATTCTTTACATAACTTATTATTCAAGCCCTGAATCAAGACTAGAAGGTTTGGATTTAGAGCTGAAACTCGATTGCTATGCGAGTACACTGAACACCTTTGTTCGAGACTCCTAGCTGATGTCCTAGTTGGACTCCTAGCTGTTCTAGTTGGACCAATGGACCCTAATATACAGACTGTACACACGACTTCAACACACCACTCGTAATTAGGCAATGAGAACTAAATATATCTCTCGACTCCTGCTCTTCTTTTTGAACACCTGGCATCTTGCAACCTTTCAGCAACGAATTTGGCTTAGTATCTATTCGCTGAATCGTAGATTTCCTGGTTTGCCATGACACACGACACAACCTTCCAGAGCTGTCTTGGACTCGCACCAGAGTCTGACACGTGTAAGGCGAACATTCACTCACACACCGGAGTGTATTGGACGCCTGAAAAAGATACGAACCTACGTATATTTACGACGTAACTTCAGTGTCTTCCCTATTACTTGTGGTTGGTCTATCCCATTTATGGCAGAAACTTTCTCTTTAACCACGGCTAATGTTATGGCTCGAAAGCCTTGGAGTTATTCAGGCAGCAATTTCCGTATCGAATGAATGCCTTCACCTATTGCTCTTTCATGGATTGTAACGGACGCGCAACGATTGAACATTCGGACAGTTCGTTTGCTCAAGTTATTTAATTCGGCGCAGTGATGAACGTCCCGAGTGCAGATTTTTCTTCTCTTCAGTCTGGTGGAGGTAGTGGCGGCTGGTGAGTTGGACCCTTTCCGGGAAGCTTTTAATTTTTTCCCTGAAAGCGCACTTAAATGTTGGGATTAGTTTAGGTACTGGCCAGAATCTCTCGACTGCTCTCCATGGGAAACTTGCCCAGACTGTGATTGCCTTCTTTCGGGTTTTGTCATACGTTCCCTCATGATCGAAAAGCGCTAGTGCAGGAATCTTTTTGTTACAGTGCCATTGTTATTTGTGTGAAGTTTGATCCTGGCCGCTTCACTTTGAAATTCCTCACTTCTTGTAGATGATTCATCTATTGATGTTGTGTAAGATAGAATAACATTGATTTACATTTCATTTATTTCATATCGTGTGTTGTTTTTAACATAAGTGAAAACTTACTGGACTTGCAAGGATTTCACATATCTGGATCTGGGTTGGAGTATTTTTTTTTTGACGACCGATCAGTGAGGAGGGAATAGTTAAGCTCCAAGAGTATGGGATGATGTGACTTGACTTCTACAGCATTTTGTATATATTCATAGTCTTGAAGATACTTAACACGTTAAGTGCGATACGACCCACCGGTGGGTCACTCAGGTTAGGTTCTGTAATTTTTTCAAAGCTTTCTAGTGACTGTGTGTACAAAGTAAAGATTTGCACCGGCTAGACAATCGCACTCAACGTGTTAATTTGACACGAGCGGTATACCAATAAGAGGACATGAATGTATGCGTTAGTTTGGTTTGGAGTGACACATAATAAACGAATTAAAAATAACCTTCGCTATTTTAGTTTCATCATAAACCTGAAATAAAGGTATAGCTTTCATGACTGCTGAATTCATCAATCTGACACTGCGGCTAATGTAAATTTCTCTATTCCATCCTCCACACATGTTTTCCAAGTCAAAATTCATGATCAGAAACACAGTATTTCAATTTATGAAGGCTGAAAAATTCTTTCGATTTGAGGGAGGGTAAACAACCTGACTGATCTGTGACCCGTTTCTTTCTTTTATGCACATTTTGATGACTGTTTTAAATTTCTGTGCTTGCAGATGCTTTAACAGACTGGAAAGCTGAACTGGAATTGACTTCATATTCAGACACTGCACTTCGTATCGGCATATGATTCAAATTTCGAGCTAATTCTGAAATAATTCAGTTGACCTGAACTGAAGTCGTACATCAAGGGCCATTTAGACTTGCCTTTGTGGATGTTAATTTGCCGAAACTTGGTCTAAGTCTCCGTCAGTGCCTCTCCCTCAAGTCAATATGCTCCCTGGAGTAAGTAAGAACTTGAGTGACCGTTGGGGGAAATTAATAATTCCCCTTCTAAGTGTGGTCTACTCTCTACCTGGTATCTTTAGTCTGAATTCCTGGTAATTCTTGCCAATTTTACTTTTCCTGCTGAGTTTTTGTGTATGAATTTTCATGTTAATATTTGTTTTATTATTTCTTTAACTTTTTGATGCGTATTAAGCAGAATGATTTTGAGAAAATTGGGTCTGAATTTACTGAACACCTTAATGTCGGTAAAGTCGACAGCTTATTTTAAAACTACCTATAATAGTTCTGTGCAATGATAACTGACTGCTATGAGAAAATATTCTACATCGATGTTTATTCCTCAATTTCACAGCAAATTAGGTTACTAGTGCTTCTTTCTGTATAATTATGAGTGTTTTCAGCATGGCTCAATTAAGTACGCGCATAAGTAGGGTCGTTACGAGTAATAATAAATACTTAGCTAATGTAGGAACTGTAAGCTGCGATTATCCTCAACTGTTGCCTTGATCTTGCAATCTCTTTATGATATTTTTGTTATCATTTAATTAGTTAAGAAAAGGGTAAATTGTGCATAAATTCCTCCTTTGAGGCGCAGTCGCTTCGTTCTTCTATTCTACAGTGGCGCACCTTGACATGGAGCTGCTATCATACACCAGCATTACGACGCCCTAATGAAAGGCGAGCTCCTAACGAGAGAACAGTTCATTAGCCTCGAAATCTGTGGACTTATGCTAGTTTTACCCTGTGGTTAACCGTGATAGATGATCGCCCTCTATCGCTAGGATTGCACTCACCATTTTTTGTTTTGTCTGTTCGGAGGTTCTCCGCTGTGCTTATCAAAACAGTCGAGGATATTTCATTTATTTTAGCTTGTATACCGGACACATCTCGTTTTTTCGGTGTTTTTTCGTTGTCTCGTCGTTGGACCCAAAACCTGTTAAAATCAAGATTCTGTGCCCTAAACCCTTCGAGGTATTAATTCATATGCTGTCTTAATGAGCTATGGGGATAAGCAAAACAAAGACGTTACTTGTCTTTCTTCTTTATTATTCTGGTCAACAAAGCAATACGAAATGTGAGAACCTTACTCTGAAAGAGTTTCGTAAAACCTAGCTTAATACTTCTTCGTATCAAGATTTACACATGCTTTGCTTTATTTCTACCATAATAGTAAATTATGTAACAACTATTATACGTTTTGCACTAATTGGACGTCGTTTATGAGTGGTATTTAGAAAATATTAAAATAAAGACCACGTAAACTGGGAAAATTTTTAGTGAACTTTATAGTAAAAAGAGATCACTTGGGGTAATTTTTGCGTAATGACTGTTTGGAATACCATTTCTTGTTTGGTCTATTGTTATTTGGTCTATTTGTCTGGAAAAGACTTCAATCCCAGTGTCCTAATAATTCCAACTTATAAGTTAATTGTGGATGTTTCATGTTTACTAAGATCTTCATTAGTTTTGTCAAGAATGATTCGTAGTTTTACAGTTGTGAGAGTTAGTTAATTTAGTTCAGTTGACTACACTGACGTCGTGGAATGAGGTAGGTCTCTGCCGGTGCCAGTGACTTCAATACCGGCCTTGCTTATGTGTGTAATATATTGATTTTTATTATATAAATATTATGAAGGGTGCACTCTTATATATGATTATGGAACTTATTTTGAGAATAGGATGCCGGTATTGTGGACAATGTTCTTATAGGTTGCTCATTTTCCTTTAACTTCTATCTCACCGTTTAAGTGAAAGTTCAGTTCGTGCATTCTCCTGCAGAGATTCTGCCACATTTGCTTGTTTCAGCGTCACAAAATATTCATTCACTGTAATATGCATAGGATTTGACTGTGTGTCTTGCTGTCGACTTCTAGTTATGAAGCACTGAACTTAACTCCTCGGTGGATGCAGGCATCTCTCCCGCAGCGGCGTTTTTTTCAAATCCTTATATCCTTAACCTAAGTTAATGATTTTGATCATAATTGTGGCAATGCTACTGCTTACATCTTGATATGAGCGCCTGCTCCAGTAGTCAACATTAATGCTGTGGTTTTCAAACATTACACTTCCAAGTCTTTATCAATTTAAGCAAACTTGAGTGGTATGTAGATTCTAATAAGAAAATAAGCTGGGATTGAGGTGTCCCTGTACTGCTTTAATGTTTGAAGTCACTCTACTCACGAAATAGGAATCGTGGCTCAGGTCGTGGAAACCAAGTGAAAGGATAAATTTCAAGATGAATGTTAATTAAGTAGTAGATTAATCCTTTACAAGTGCGTTGCAATTCCAGTTGCCAATTTATGGTACGGTATATTTCCAGTTGAATACTAATCTGTTCCTCAGTATATTGTCAGCTAGGTAGCAGATTATAGTCTGCTATGGTTCTAGCTAGGTCTTGTATTATAGTCCGGTTTAGTTCTAGCTAGGTGCCAAATTATAGTCAGGCACGGTTCCATTTCGTGGCCAAATATATATTTTTGGTGTAGCTTAGGCTGTAATGATGACGATATAGTGTAAACACTGTTA
The DNA here is from genome assembly GCA_006783055.1 of Trinorchestia longiramus. Taxonomy (NCBI): domain Eukaryota; kingdom Metazoa; phylum Arthropoda; class Malacostraca; order Amphipoda; family Talitridae; genus Trinorchestia; species Trinorchestia longiramus. Next base: position 6,858 of record VCRD01009101.1, read on the forward strand.
CTTTATTACTCGCTCATAGATTTAGATCACGCGTCTTTAACTCGGTGAGATCATGGGCCTTTAAAGCAGTTCATTACATCTCTATTATCCTGGTCTTTCTCTGCAAGAAACGTATACAATCATAATTTTTTCTCAATGAAGACACCAAACACCTATTAATGGACTCTGTATGTTATTGGGCTGTAAGTATTAATGTAATTGGCTTTTATTTCGGACACGAAAAATATATTGTATAGAATGAGTGCACATAAGCTCATTGAATAGAAGTAACGTTCTATGTGTCATGGGAACTTGTCTCTCCACGCCGGACATGTAGGATCACTGAGCTGCTCTAAGAGAAATATGCTGCTATTGTCTGTAATGTCAGTAGCTCAAGAAAGGCACGTCCTCATGCCAAGTCGCTCTTGGGGTGACACCGACGTACCACCTGCTCGAGTGTCTTCATTTTGTTACTATTTTTCATTCCACCATTTCGTCTCATTGATATGCTTACAATGTTGAATGTTGCTGGCTGCAGCGGGCTATGCCACTCCTCATACACGGTGCGGCAACATAACTTCCATTTTTTAAACACATTTTGCTTTGAAAAAGGAAATTATGTTGCCGCACCCTGAACTAAAGTTATCGCGCTCGAGTGTCGTTACTCGAGCTGGAAATCTTGACTGAGTTTGTGATGATTGCTTTAGTGGAGCAAGAACTGGAGTTACGCCACTTCTGTGCGGTGGTGATGACAACGATGGTGTGATGAGGGTGGTGATGATGATGATAATAATGACTATGTTGACACATAATCACCACCGTAACAACAATAATAATCATAATAATAATATAGGATACAATAAAATAATAGGAACGAGCCGTTTGTCCTATTCTTGGATCGCTACCAAAGTCCCGTATGAAAAAAAATAAGCAGTACTTTTAACTGCTTTTTACATTGATTTGAATCTTGGGTATGACTTTTATAATAATTTTATCATTTTGGAGGTGCGTTCAGAGGTGTATTTGATTATGATTGAGTATGTTCCTGAGTTTGCGTTTGAGGAGTATGACTCCAGTTTTATGAACGATTTCCATTTTATTATTTTGGTTTTAGATAAATTTCTGTCAAGATTTTAATTTTCTAATTCAATAAATTTCCGTTTGATATAAAATACTCGTTTGCATTAAGAAGTTCATTAAGATTAAAAACATCATTTTGATTAAAATTTCCTATGAATTTAAAGCTCCATCTGTTAAGCAACTTCGTTTGGATTTAAATTTCTTTCACATTGAAATTATTATTAGTATAAAAAATTTAGAAAATTTATTTGGATTGAAAATTTCTCTAAGGTGTAAGCGCTTCCCTCTGATTCAAAGTTTTGGTTGGATTCCATGTTTTGGTTCATTAAAAGTTTTGGTTGCATTCGTAACTGCACTTGGATTCAGAATTTTACTTGGGTTCGGTATTAGTCATGATTCAAATATCTCAATGAGTTGTGGGCACAAATAATACAGGGTGTCCCTAAGTAACTGACTCTTTTGATTTGCTAATAAAACGAAAACTATAAACGCTAGGATATTGAAACTTGTTTTATTCGAAAGAAAAACCTTTTTATGCCTTATTTGAACTAGGTTTTGAATATAATGTCTTTTAAATGATGGCCATGGTTGTTTTGACAACTTACGGTTCGTTTCTTTGTCATTTCCATAACGCTCCTTAGTGTATCAGGCGATAGTTGTCTTATNGAATTATTAGGACACTGGGATTGAAGTCTTTTCCAGACAAATAGACCAAATAACAATAGACCAAACAAGAAATGGTATTCCAAACGGTCATTACGCAAAAATTACCCCAAGTGATCTCTTTTTACTATAAAGTTCACTAAAAATTTTCCCAGTTTACGTGGTCTTTATTTTAATATTTTCTAAACACCACTCATAAACGACGTCCAATTAGTGCAAAACGTATAATAGTTGTTACATAATTTACTATTATCGTAGAAATAAAGCAAAGCATGTGTAAATCTTGATACGAAGAAGTATTAAGCTAGGTTTTACGAAACTCTTTCAGAGTAAGGTTCTCACATTTCGTATTGCTCTGTTGACCAGAATAATGAAGAGGAAAGACAAGTAACGTCTTTGTTTTGCTTATCCCTATAGCTCATTAGGACAGCATATGAATTAATACCTTGAAGGGTTTAGGGCACAGAATCTTGATTTTAACAGGTTTTGGGTCCAACGACGAGACGACGAAAAAACACAGAAAAAACGAGATGTGTCCGGTATACAAGCTAAAATAAATGAAATATCCTCGAGTGTTTTGATAAAGCACAGCGGAGAACCTCCAAACAGACAGAACAAAAAATGGTGAGTGTAATCCTAGCGATAGAGGGCGATCATCTATCACGGTTAACCACAGGGTAAAACTAGCATAAGTCCACGGATTTCGAGGCTAATGAACTGTTCTCTCGTTAGGAGCTCGCCTTTCATTAGGGCGTCGTAATGCAGGTGTATGATAGCAGCTCCATGTCAAGGTGCGCCACTGTAGAATAGAAGAACGAAGCGACTGCGCCTCAAAGGAGGAATTTATGCACAATTTACCCTTTTCTTAACTAATTAAATGAAAACAAAATATCATAAAGAGATTGCAAGATCAAGGCAACAGTTGAGGATAATCGCAGCTTACAGTTCCTACATTAGCTAAGTATTTATTATTACTCGTAACGACCCTACTTATGCGCGTACTTAATTGAACCATGCTGAAAACACTCATAATTATTCAGATAGAAGCACTAGTAACCTAATTTGCTGTGAAATTGAGGAATAAACATCGATGTAGAATATTTTCTCATAGCAGTCAGTTTTCATTGCACAGAATTATTATAAGTAGTTTTAAAATAAGCTGTCGACTTTACCGATATTAAGGTGTTCAGTAAATTCAGACCCAATTTTCTCAAAATCATTCTGCTTAATACGCATCAAAAAGTTGAAGAAATAATAAAAAAATATTAACTTGAAAATTCATACACAAAAACTCAACAGGAAAAGTAAAATTGGCAAGAATTACCTAGAATTCAAACTAAAGATACTAGGTAAAGAGTAGACCACACTTAGAAGGGGAATTATTAATTTCCCCCAACGGTCACTCAAGTTCTTACTTACTCCAGGGAGCATATTGACTTGAGGGAGACTTAGACCAAGTTTCGGCAAATTAACATCCACAAAGGCAAGTCTAAATAGCCCTAGAAGTACGACTTCAGTTCAGGTCAANAGACAGTATTTGAATTAATACCTTGAAAGGTTTAGGGCCCAGAATCTTGATTTTAACAGGTTTTGGGTCCAACGATCTTTACTTATTAGTACAGGGCACACGCAGGTGCTGCAGCAGTGCTGCTCGTATAAGATGGTGTATATACTCTACATAATGCTACTACAACCTTCTTATAGAATAGACATTGTGCAGCATTTTAGATTTCTATTGGTGGATATTTATGAACACATGGAAACTCTGATCTGTTTTCCTCAACAGTGCATCATTTGCCAGGTTTGTTGCCGAAATTTTTTTCAGCGTTACTGATGTTCTGTTTCATTGTTACCTCAGTACGTTAGTCTTATTGACCACCGTATACTTCTAGCACATTAACTGGCAGTCTTCCATAGTAACTGGCAGTCCCACACATTAAATGGAGTCCTCCACATTAACTGGCAGTCCTCCACATGAACTGACAGTTACCCTACATTAACTGGTAGTCCCCCACATTAACTGATAGTCCCATACATTAAATATCAGCCCCCACAGTCACAGGCAGTCTCCCACTTTGAAGAAAGAAAAAAATTATGAATAAGAAAAAATAATAATGAACAAGGAAAAAGCAATTATGAACAAAGAAAAAGTATCAAAGACGATAAAATGTTATAAAAAGCCTCATCCCTTATACTTACTGGGAGGGAAGGCCTGTGGAGGAGCACATTTTTCCAACTTTATCCCTTTAGCGACCAAAAGGACCATAAGGTCCTCTTTTGGATAATTGTTCTAATAATTAAACAGTGAGCACTATGAGGTTGCTACTAGGTTTGAACGCGTCAGAACATGTTACAGCGTCGTTCTTTTGGTTGCCTGGCTCTCAGCGTGCTTCATTGCATGTGTACAGACGGTCTTTGTGAGCTGTAGACGTACTGTTCTGTTCTCCATGAAAAATCATTTTTTGAACTAAAATGGCACATATACCAGGTGAGATTTGGGTCTAAACAATTTATTGATGAAAGATGAGTATTTAGGTTGAAACTTGAAGTCTTTAGAGTGACATTTTTGTTTATAGTAAAATATTTATGTAATATTTTGTAAAGAAGACCATATGGTCCTTCTGGTCTTTAGAAAGACACAAGTAAAAGAAGACTGTATGGTTTAGTTGGTCTTGAGAATTTATTTTCAGAATATTACTATTTGTTATCACCAAATTATTTGTCTAACCGGATTTTTAGGTAGATATTAAAAATAACAGCGATATTCATTACTTCAAAACAATGTAGTAGCTCAATTATTTGTATTCCAGATATATATTTTTCCAGATATATATTTCTATAACATATGCTGACCTACCACGTCAGAATTTATATGTATCACCAAAGATTACCTCTTAAGTCATCATTGAAAAAGCAAAGTTTCATTTGTTTCCCCATGTATATTTAACGTTCATTGCGTGATGTGAATGTTCATGTATACCCGTAGGTACCTACTGCTGTTCTATCATCTATGATACTACGCATAGAATACCTACCACTTAAGGATTTTATGATAAGGCATTTTTAAAAACCAATGGTGTTACATTTCTTATGTACCAACTTTATTGGAAATATACGTTTTTTTTTGTTTTGTTGAGTCTCTGATATTTGCATAGTCATGTAATATGACGTGATCATTTGAATATCATTTTTAAAAAACATCAAATATATAAAGAGCATATACAAATGTTACGATTTGAATGTTATAGTTTAATTTAGACTCTTATCAGCTATTTTATCATAGAAAACACGACTTGTTTTGGGATTTGAAAATTTCCCAAATATTTTCCATCATCTTTTGTTCATAATTATTTGTCGATGTATATCAGCGATTTATTCTTCTTTAATTTTGGTGTGGTAAGCTGATTTGGCATAACAAGTCCTTTTTGAAAAGAGCCAAATTTATATTTACAAGGTTCTTATTTCCAGGTTCCTCTTGTGCATTCTCTGCATCATCATTCTACAGAAGTACGAGGATAAAGCCCAGCAGCATCGCCAGTAAAGTAGCCTCACTAGATTGTACAAGTGATGTGGAGTCAGATTTGTCTGATGATGATGATGTTCTAGATCCTGATTTTGAAGCCCTCATGCAAAATTTAAGTGAAGATGAACACCATATGGAGGATCGAGAGGACTACTTGCTGAACAATGTAGTGTTGACACTGCAGTAACAAGCAGAAGGAAGAAATCTGATCGTATTCATTGGCATTCTGTGAGAACATCACCACACATGGAAGAGGATGTTCATGTATTCGAAAGCCATCTCATCGAAAATGACAACATTGAGTCTCCAATGTATTACTTCAAGAGTCTGGTATCTGATGACATAATTGAACAAATTTGTGAACAAACTAATCTGTTTGCTCTGCAAAACGATCCATCAAAACCCCTCAATCTAACTAATTTTTAATTTGATCAGTGCTTAGGAATATGCATGCAAATGTCTGTGACCAAAATTGATAACACTCGTCTTCATTGGTCAGTCCATGCTTTGAATGAAAATATTTCTCAAATTATGTCACGAGAAAGATGGGAAAACATAAAATCGAATCTACATTTGGTTGATAATTCCTCATTGAATTCAAGTGACAAACTTGCTAAAGTGAGACTTCTTGTTGACCATCTGAAGGAGAAATTCAAGCAAATCCCTATGGAAGAAAATTTATGCGTTGACGAGCAAATAGTTCCCTTCAAGGGCAAGTCTTCACTCAAGCAATATATCCCAAAGAAACCCAATAAATGGGGATATAAAATATTTGTTCTTGCAGATAGTAACGGCGTCGTTTACGACTTCTTCCCATACTCAGGAAAAATTATGCCTGTTGCCAGGGCAGGTGTCCCTGATCTGCATCCAAGCTCTAATGCTGTTCTGAACTTGGCCGAAACCATTCCAGATGGCAAAAACCATTAGATCAATTTTGATAACTGGTTCACATCACTGAAACTAATTTCTCATTTGGCATCGAGGAAAATATGGGCTTGCGGAACTGTTCAAGAAAG
>VCRD01009101.1:13761-25729 GCA_006783055.1 Trinorchestia longiramus
TTTGCAAGAAATGCGTTGTACATCTATGTTGTGAGAGAAACAGAAACTGCTTTGAAGCTTTCCATCAAAACTAAACTGTTTTAAAACTGTGACTGACTTGTAAGAGGGCTGAGTGAAATTTCTATTTGTATATTTAATTTTATATTGGACCATTATATGTTTTATTTTGCAAGATAATACACAAAGAAAGAAAATATTTATCAGTAATTTTCTTGAAATTTTCCCTCAAGTCCAATACGACCATGTGGTCCTCCTTTGTTTAGCACTGTTTCAGGTCCAAGTGGACCATACGGTCCTCCTATAATTTTTCCTTCGAAAATAAACTTTGAAGTATCTATATGTATTATTATGCCCTATAGTTATAATTTAAATGAAAAAACTAACAAAAAAATTTTTTTGTTAGTTTTTTTAACACTAGAAAAAAATTGGTCGCTAAAGGGTTAAAAGCTCATGCTCCAGACAAGAGCATTTTGTTTAAGGCCAGGCAATCTACACGATATGAAACTTATGAGCGTAGATTATATGCCTCACTGCTCAGGAGAAATAATAATAATAATTAGATCACTTATTTACTTCAAGAAAATATTTTTCGCTGTGATGACTGCTCAAAATAGTTATAACATTGAGTCTGAACTTGGACCCACTGATACGAACGTATGAAGGAAATATTACTAGGCCTCGTAATGAAAACTAGTGCATGTTCCTAAGCATCTTGTACTTTTATGTATCACCACAATTACTCATTGAGATAATTTGCAGTGAAAATCTCGGAAACACAAACTCGTACCGTGTTACTGGGAGAGCCAGCCACCTCCCCTACCCAAGTGCACAACCACATCCAGACACAATGCTCACCAGTTGATGAGAGTCCGGCGTGATATCATGCAGCTCCAAACCAGGATCAAAATATTCTCTGAAGATTGCTTAGTCTTTAAAAAACTACACTTGAGCACATTCCCTATCAGGGCACATGTGTTGGTAAGTAAAAGGAGCAACTAGAAATCAATTGAATTACCGTAATGTGTATGACCGTACTAAAATCTATCAGGTTAAATCGAAAGTTCTGTCCGTTTTTTGGGTTCAAGTTGGGGGCATCACTCTAATTTATAAATGATGTATGTGTAGCAATCTAAAGCACTACAGTAATAATGCTTCTTTTAGAATTTTCTAAATTTATGATAATAAGTAACTATTACTGGCCAAATGTACACTCCAAGTAAATGTATATTAGACATATTTTACTGTATGAATTTCAGAAGGGCAATACAACGATTTCAGCGGGAAGACCTTTCAAAGACACTTATGGAAATGATGTGGTGAATAAAAAGACCTGTAGAAGATGGTTTCACGTTTCTAAAAGGATGACTTCAGTCTAAAGGACGAACCAAGAAAAGGATGCTCCAAAGGATAATTCTAAGAAATTGCAGCCTGATGAAAAGAGAACTGAGCAAGGAGTTTAAGTCTTATCATTTTGCGAAACATTGTCACATGCCTCATATTAAACTCTTTGAAGAGTTCTTTAGTTGTACTGGTAGGGTTTTCATCAGTGACAGCCTGCAATTCCTCAGAATTGAGTCCTTTGGAGCGTCCTTTTCTTGGTTGACGTACCTGATGGGGATATTCAATGTCTATATTAGATTAGGATTTAGGTAGTGGCTCTCATGTACAAACTCGTATTGTAAATACAAAGCCCTGACGGGCTAGTGTATATACATATGTACATACCCAGTCACTAGTCTCCATGAAAAACTTCATGACTACCTAATTTAGCGCAATGCGCCTTTTTAGCCTCCTACTGTCCCTTTCCTTTTCACTTCCTGTTTCTGGTACAATCTGTGCCAAACTCTTTTCTTCAGCTCTTTCCTGGTGGCACCACCACCACCACCACCACCACCACCACCACCACCACCACCACCACCAGTGGTTCACGTGCTGCATTAGCTTTCTTACAGCACACTCGTGCATGGGGCATCCCATGACAGATCACCATAGGTCTTTGACCACTTCATCTCAGATTTTGATGAAAATTCATGTATGAGGTCATCTTACAGCCAAAAGCCACTGGTGCAAATTTTAGGCTCCTACAACCAACAGTTTTTGAGTTATACGGGGGTAAGGGCTTGACTGGACAAAAACCCCTTTTTAAAAAATGCATTTATCTTCCTCAAGGTATGTTTAAAACAGTGGTGGCCAACCTTTTGCACATCATGCGCCACTTGCCCTATAATATAAGATCAGATGCGTAAATTTTACACAAAATCATGAGAGTATATGAGAGTATTAAACATAATAAAAAACTACATTAAACATATTAGTTTTAAACATATTAAAAAACATTAATTTATCCCCTCCTGCACAAAGGCAATGCGCCATCATTAATCGTTCAATGGGCCGCATGTGGCGCATGCGCCGCAGGTTGGCCACCACTGGTTTAAAATATAACATATTACATAAGGAATTAGAAAAGAACAGGATATTTAAATTTGTAACCAAAACTCCTAGAAATATTTTTATAATGAAATTATTAACTTAAATGTATTTTCCTCTCTACTCCACTAGGATTTTGAAACAGCCCTCACCCCCAATTTTTTTTTAATTTTGATCCATAAGCCTTAAAAAATGAAGGTTCACAATAAGACCCACTTGTTGAGGGGATTAATAAGAACAATTAGATAATTTGGTAAATTAGAGAATCCATTATTAAATTAAATAAAATTAGAAAATCCATTGATGTTCATTACCAAGACCTTTTGAGGATTCAAACTTTTAAAAAAAATGTTTTCAGATCACTTGGAAGTCCACCATGGCAAAAACAGTGGGAATACAGGTGACATTACGACTCAAACATTATCTTCTATTGAATATTATATATTAAATGATGCAAAAACAACGTGTTCTGCCAAAGAAAATCAGTTGAAGGCTCATCTAGCATGCAGTTGACAGTTTTTACAGCAGTTACAATGTTTAGCACAAATGTAACCGGAACGTACGCCTTATTTCAAACTAGAGGGTTAACTGCAATGAAAGTTTACTAGTTCCTGATCTTCTTCTAACTTTTCTAGTAAATATTGTATTACTTATTCTTAACTGGTGAGAAAAACTGAGTGCTGGGCTAAAAGGATTTTTAGAAGTGTTTGTAGTGTTGACGAATACACATAAAACTTGATTATACACGCAGAGAATTAGCGCCAGAACACTTCCGTAACTTTGGATTATTTTTTTATCACTTTATGTGAATGAAGAAGAATACTTTGACTAGATGATACTAAAAGAGAAATCCTCATACAAATGAGTTGTTTAAAAAAGAAGCAGTATGAAAAGTGTCAATACTGTAGCTCTTCTTCGATACATTATGCCAATATTGTAGAACACATTGTGTGCATTCCAGGTCATTAAATGCTCAAAACAAACCCGTCTAAATTAATAATAAATATGTTTCGTTGACGTGGCTGCGGCTTTCATGCAATAAATTAACTGTAGTCACATTGAACGACGCACTGAGTGCAATAATCGATGTGTCGGTAAAAAGCTCATCACTTTGGTGTAAATAAATTACACTGCTACTTGTAGAACAGTGGTCTCCAACCTTTTTATCGTCGCGTACCTGTCATCGTTTGATAATTTGACCGCGGCTCGATCAACCTCTCGTCCGTGGAGAGTTGCACAATCCCTACTGAAACACATTAGAATAAATAAAATGGAAATAATTTTACGTTTCTTGCGCGGCCCGGACCATTTGATCCACGAACTGGTGCCGGTAAGCGTCCTGCGGGTTGTCGACGCCTGACTTGCAGATACCCTGCACCAATGTCAGCTATTAAGGCTCGAGTCAATAATAAGGTTGATAAGAACATATTAAGGCTTCACAACATACACAACTAATCAATAATAAGGTTGAAGGTAACACAGGGGCAAGAGTTGGTCAAGTTTAACCAGCTGTCACGGCGCTTGGTTTCCATGTTAGCCAAGACGTGACTTGCAGTTTACGGCTCTCATAGAAGTTATACGCTTGCAGAGCGCCTTAAGCTTGAATATACCACTAATATCAATATTGTTCATAGTTACTCTATCGTTAATTTTTAGTAAGGTATATTATTGTGATTCAAAATAGGAGTCAATTAATGGAAACGACCAACAAGTAATTATTTTAAATATTATGTTTAGTGTCTTTCATAGTATTTTCATCCCATAAGATGGTAGTCGTGACTTTTCTTGAGGTTAGTGTAAAATAAGCGAGAGATGGAGATTTCGAGACTGGGAGCGTAGCTTAGTGATGTTGCTTCTCTGTAGTTTAGTTTACACAGAACATTACATAAAAGCTCCTTGTTTAGTCAGACCAAAGCAATTGATTTTCAGCTATTTCTGTTCATAAAAGTTAAAATTAAACAGTGCCTTTCAAGGAACGATGCTCTCTTTCTTAAAGCAATAAACCATTTGATTCTGTATAAAGAAGACTGTGACTCCGAACACGAGCGAGTAACAGATGGTTCAGTGAATGCAGGATCTTTTTCACTGAAGGAACAAAGAAAAGAAATCTGGCCGGTGGCTCAAGTGTTTACGAAGGTTGTGTGGCATAAAGTCAAGTTTTCCTAAAATAAGTAAATTATTCCAGAAAATTCGTTGAAAGAGAATCTTGCAGATGGTGTTGCTGCATCCATGGGCTCCACTCATTGTTAGTTTTGAACATAAAGTTTTATTCCCTGAACAAATATTCATCACATTCATGAAGAAATACTGACTTTTAATTTACCTGATCTGTTGTTATTGAGCATAATGTTTTAAGCTTATATATATTCAATATTTCCTACCATGATGCAGAATTTTGTGAGAAACGTACAGTTTTTGACAAAAACGCAAAGGGTATTCCCTCACAGAATTTTTACATTTTTGGTTAATGTTTCAGAATTCTATGAAACTCAGTATAACACTCAATTAGCGATTAGAAACAAGAAAAAATGATTCCAATGCTGCAAATTCCATCTGGTTTTTCATCTATAGGTCATAGAAGCCTGAGTAGGAATTGGGCATCTCATTTTTTGTTAGTTATTCGTTAGTTTGCACTAGTTATTTGCATTTTTCGTTTTTTTACATAAAACATGCAATGCTGCTGGATTATGATCTGCAATTATTGATTTCAGATTGCTGAATTTCCTGAACAAATTCCGAAATTTTTGACCTATTTTGGGCAATGTCATAGAATTCTATGAAACTTTGTGTAACACTCAATTAGCGATGAGAAACAACAAAAAATGACTCCAATGCTGCAAATTCCATCTGGTTTTCCATCCATAGGTCATATGATCCTGTGCAGGAATCACTCATTTTTTGTTTATTATTCGTTAGTTTGCACTAATGGTTTGCATTTTTCGTTTTGTTCCTATATGAAAAAAGCAATGCTGCTGGACTATGATTTGCAATCATTGATTTCAGATTGCTGAATTTCTTGAACAAATGCACAGGGTATTCCCTTACAAATTTTTTTACCTATTTTGGCCAATGTCTTAGAATTCTATGAAACTTTGTATAACACTCAATTTTTGATGGGAAACAACCGAATATTTGTGCGTAAATCACAAAAAACACATGGTCTTGTGTGGTTCCTACTGCTTTTCCAATCATTTTGGGTGCAAAATAATGAAAAATGATATATATTAAATTTATGAAAAAAAACGTCAGGGGGTACCCATGTCATTTTGTATCAAATTAAAAAATGCACGAAACTCAATGAAATTGTGTCTACAAGCAAATATTTGTGCGTAGGTTACGAAAAACACGTCAGTTTTGCTCAACTGTCACTGATTTGACGCAAGCGAATCCCAAAGTTTTGTTGGTAAAAAGTAATATGACGTAAACTGGAAATTGGAGTTTTTAAATCGTGTTATACGGAAATTTCTGATCTAATGTAATTCTTAATACACTTCCAATCGTTTTGGGTGCATAATAATGTAAAATGATTTGTATAAATTAAAAAAAAACACGTCAGGGGTACCCTTATCATTTTTTATCAAATTCAAAAATGCACGAAACTCAATGAAACTTTGTCTACAAGCAAATATTTGTGCGTAAATTACGAAAATCACGTCAGGTTTTGCTCAACTGTCATTGATTTTGCGCAAGCGAATCGCAAAATAATGAATTTTAAACATTTTGAAAAGCCAGTTTCCTTGCAGGTACGCTGTATCTCTTGAAAGAAGTCTTCATCTGAACTGAAATTGTCTAAAATCAAAATAGGTGAATAAAAACTGATTCTGGTTTATCTAGTGTGATATACTAACATACGAAATCTTCCATCCCTCGCTTATTGTTTTTTTAAATCGTTAAGACTGTGACACACGTAGGAAGTATTATGGGCTAGATTATTGAAAGGGTTGTTATGGTAACTCGTAATAATGGAATTGCAGAAGCTGATTGTTTGAAGGTAGTTTCAGGATTGGCATGATAGAATCTGCTTGGATGATGTTTCGTTTGGTAGTAGGACTAAATGAACGCTTGACATGGTATGGAAGATCGATTTAACTGTGTATCGTTCGCCTGTTTCAGGAGGAGGAATTTTGGAAAACTACCGTTGAAAACGTTGCACTGCATCAGCCCCATGAACGTGACCAGCCCGGCCCGGAACCGTGGATGCCACGGCACCAGAACCATGGACGGATCATGAAGCAGACGAGAGCTAAGTTTGTAGTATTGTTATTGGACATTGCAACCTTGATTTTCTTCGGTTCTCTTCTCTTATTGTTGTTTCCTTCCTTCCTGTTCATTTTTCTTCGCTAGTTTTCGCTGTTCTTCACTTCAATTTACTTTCCTTCGCTTCTCAATTTTTCTTCGCTTGGCTTTTCTTCAATTTGCTTTCGTTCGCTTTTTTGTTTTTCTTTGTTGTTCTTATTTATTTGCATCTCTTTCCTTTTCTTCGTTTACTTCTAATTTTTCTTCGCTCGGTTTCGTTGTTCCTTGCATCTCTTTGTTTTTCGTCGCTCTTTATGTGTGTTTCACTTTTCATTGCTGTCCTTCGATTCTTTTCGCTTATTTTTTTGCAGCTCTTCGTTCCTTTTACTAGTATAGAAAATCGTTCATTTATATGTATATGATCTGTATAATATGTACACTAAACACAGAAAAAAATCACGCACGTTTCCAGAATCTTGAAGTTTAGAGGTACTGTTAAGACAGTATTCTAAAATATATATGTTTTAAAAATACCTCATCTATGCATATGCTATTCAGTAGAACTCTTGCGTAACAATGTTCTGCATGGCTTATATATCAATATTACGTTAGTTACTCGGGAACGGGGTATATCTACATTAGACATACCGTTATATATATTTTTTGTTTTTGTCGACATAGAAGATGAATAATGATTTGGGTAACAATAAGAAAACCTTGTCGCGTGCTGACCACTATATAACTCCGATTATTGTTGTATGGCGTGTTTCTATGGTTCCCACCCATCCCTGGCTTGATATTAGTTTTATATGTCTAGCAGATTAGTATGCTTTATTTGTACATGGTGTAGTGACTCTAACATGGTGTAGCGTGTCTTACTCGTACATGGTGTTCTGAGGCTCACATTGTGTAGTGAGTTTATTCAAATATGTTGTACTGTGTCTTACTCGTAGATGCTGTATTGTGTTTTATGGTGTAGTCAATCTTCCTGGTACATGGTGTAGTGTGTCTTACTTGCACATGGTGTGATGTGTTTTACATGGTTTAGTGCGTCTTGCTTGTACGCGGTGCGGTGTATTTTCATATTCATGAGTTTAGTTTTACTACTAGGAAGTCAAACTATAACCTTGTGCTGAATATAACTTTCTCCTAAGTTAACACTTTGTTGCAGTTTAAGATGTGTTTTGTATGTTGTAATTCTAAATTGGGCCTAAAGAGTCCACATTTGTAATAAATTGTCTTCTAGTTAAAAGAATCATAGTATTCCTCTGTTACTAGCATTTTACTAGGGCTTGATTTTTTTTATAGTTGTTCTGTAGCACTTTTTGAAGAAAAGAAGTTTCATTTACGGCACCATTTATATTTATACATATTACGTTCATTGCGTGAAGTGAATGTTTACGTATACACGTAGATAACGATGTTATATCATCTACTATATATAAAATGCCTACCACTCAAAGATTTTATGTTAAGGCACTTTTTAAAACCAATGCTGTTGCATTTCTTATGTACCAACTTTATTGTATGTATACTTTTTTATTTGTACTGTGATTTTTACATAGTGTATTTTGTCACATTGCGCGTGCTATACAAGCACGAACCCAATTGATTTTTAAGCTAAGATGTGAAGCAGGAGTTCCCTATCGTGAATGCAATAGGAACTGTATTTCAGAGAGAAATCATTGGCTGTACACTGCACGAGGAGTCGTGGGAGCTCAATGCGATACACCACCAAGACTTCGTGAGGGGTTGGTTCGTCGACAGAAACTCGTCGATGTGGCCGGAGCACTCGGCGCTGACTGTCCCAAAGCAGATGGGATTTATGAATTTTTTTTCCAAAATGAAAATTATCTATTAGCATAGAACCCCATATCTCTGATTAGAAACACACATCAGCACTTACAACCCTATGTCTCCACTTAAAACCCCATATGTCCGCTTAAAACCTGAACTATGACCTGTAAATATTAATTTTAGATTTCTGAATTTCTGGAACCAATACAAAAGGCATCCCCTCACGAAATTTTTTACGTTATTTGATCAACGATTTAGAATTCTATGAAACTTTGTATGGCTCTCAATTAGCGATTGGAAACGAGAAAAAATGACTCTAATGCTCTAAATTCCCTCTGGTAAATTATCCATAGGTCATCAGATCCTGTGTAGAATGCTGCATCTCATTTTTCGTTACTTGTTCGATCGGTTGTGCATCTTTGCAGGCTTCCAAAATACTTGAAGGGTTTCTACAGTAAAAGTCTGAGACACGAGGAAGCTAAATATCAATCCACATCCGTGTACTTTTTTCAGAAAAATTATTCCTTTATCGAAACGAATTCCTTATGTACCCAATCCTTGTAATTCAATGCCTTCCAAAATACCTAATGCATTTACCTAATGTTTTTGTTTTCAAATACCTAATACTCTAACATAATTTTTTATTTTCAATAATCAGATGTTTTTATTTTCAAAATGCCCATTACTTCTACCGAATATTTTTTTAAAGTAAAGTACGTAATACTTCTACTCAAAGTTTTTTTAAGAAACCCAATGTTTTCGGATTTGATTGTTCAGTGGAGCTCAGGGTGAGTACGCTGGGTTACGCACCATCATGTCGTACCTGGACGGTGTAGGTGAAGGGCATCGCAACGTCTGCCTCATACCCACCTCTGCACACGGCACCAACCCAGCCAGCGCTCAGATGGCTGGCATGAAGGTACAGCCTGTCAAAGTCGATAAAAACTGCTCCATTGACGTCCAGCATCTCACAAATATGGTGGGTTTAGATGTCAAGTCAATTGTAGGTACGGATACTTCACCAATTTTTGATTAAATTTCTGTAAATATCGGTAATGTGAGCTTAAAAGTAAAATAAAACAACTTTGGGTATGGAAACTTTGCCAATATGAGGTCAAACTTGTGAATGTGTCGGTAATGTGGGTTTAGAAATGAAATAAACTTTGATTACGGAACTCGAACGAATTCCAGATAATATTTGATGTTCTGTAATGGCCAGTATTCGTCCGATTGCTGACACTTAAAGTTCTCAAAAAACTCGTGAACAGGAAACAAATGATAAAAGTGAATAGATAAAATAAAAATCATAGCTGCTTTGGAAGACACGTAACAAAATAACGGGTGATGCTTCACCTCTGATTCTTGATGTTAAACTCAGATACATATGTTGACAGAGGCAGTGGGTTCTTTTTTCTAATTGTGTTCCATACCTAAAGTTGAGTCGTTTCATATTTATTTCACAGATTTGCTTCATGTTACTGAATTGTTTGTCATTTCAAATAACTATCGTTTACTATCGCTGATAATTATCAATAATTATTATCATTATGCACTATGGAAAATGACTCAGTTGGTTATGGCTGCATTCGTGCAGTGCGTGGCAACACTTTAAATGATTCAATTCCACACTAAGTGTTAGCTCACATTGAAATATTACGGACTTAATTGCAAAATTAATAAAATATTAAATAATGTCTCGGATTTTTTCTTCCATGAATGATTAAAAATTTCTAGCAGAATTCTCTGAGGAGGATTTTCTGACATTATTGGAGTCTACTTAAGCGAAGAAAAATGTGAAATTTGTCTCTGATCTCATGAGAAAAATGTCATAGAATTGTTGGTAGATTCAATTTCTTTCGAATTCAATTTCTCCTGGTTTTGTATAATCCCTATTATTGACCACAATTCTCTCATTTGGAATCATTGTTGCATTAAATAACGTTGGACTTTTCAGTTAAACGAGCATCAGAAATCTCTAGCGTGTGTGATGATAACTTACCCATCAACAAACGGAGTCTTCGAGGAGCATGTGAAGGAAGTGTGTAACATGGTGCATGATGCAGGAGGACAGGTGAGTGTGAGGTGTGTAACATGGTGCATGATGCAGGAGGACAGGTGAGTGTGAGGTGTGTAACATGGTGCATGATGCAGGAGGACAGGTGAGTGTGAGGTGTGTAACATGGTGCATGATGCAGGAGGACAGGTGAGTGTTAGATATGCATGTGAACTAGGGGACTGGCGAGAAGATACATACAACACATGCTACATGTGTATGAAGAGAGCAGTAGGCATGTTATGTCGGGAATGATGCTGTATGTGACACGATAGAAAATTGGTTGGCACGTAACGGAATTATGAATTCAAGTGGGGCATGGAATATCAAACCAGTGAAATAACAGCTTATTACAATTATCTTTATTTAATTCGAGCTTCAATCAATAAAATGAATGGGCACTCCCACTTGCGCAATTATGCCAATAACATACGAACTTGAATTCGTCACACTATTTCAGGTGTTGACCTGGTGACACGTGTTCTCTGTGCAGGTGTCCCTGGACGGTGCGAACATGAACGCGCAGGTGGGACTGTGCAGGCCTGGTGACATAGGGTCTGACGTGTCTCACCTCAACCTTCACAAGACTTTCTGCATCCCACACGGAGGAGGTGGTCCAGGCATGAGCCCCATTGGAGTGTGAGTTCTGCTTAATTTATTCAAAGATAGTTTGTCGGACCCAGGCCTCGGCAATTACTTATGTACCAAAAAAATAGGTTTAATTAATTGCTATTGGTCCTATGGCTGATATAGAGGCAAGTGTATGTATAGGTCAGCGAAAAAATTCTTTCATTTTCTGGCATAAAGTTTAGAGACATATTTTTCGTTGGGAACTGGCGCAAGCTCTCTTTGTTCAAAGTTGTGTTGCGTTCTCATATTTTTATTTGTAATACACTCCATAACATAAACTCGTTCAAGAGTAAAGCGTTAGTAATACTTATTCGACCTGCTGTCCATATGGGGGCAAAGTATCCGGTTATCTTACACAATTGTTAGTAAGCATTTCTTCAATTGTGGACTTTACTTCTTGAAAACTAAATTTAGGGACAAAGTTTAATTGGAACGAAATTCCATTAGGATCCGAATCGCCAAACTGCATTAGGGTATGTAATTGTGAAGTTAGCTAGTGTTCTTATGGTTTTAATTCATTACCACAGTAAAACGTTTTCCAGTGGGATGAAACAAAAACAAGGTTGATTGTATAAATTTAATTTCTCAGTTGTACAAGAGCGAAAGAGTTTATTTATAAATAACAGTTAAAGAGTTTGTCCGAGTTAAACATGATGAACAACTGTCACAAGGACTTGGTGTGGTGTGGATACTCCATGCAAGCAGGACCAACAGTTGAACAGGGTCAGATGAGCTGAACAGGGTCAGGTCAGCTGAACAGGGTCAGATGAGCTGAACAGGGTCATGTCAGCTGAACAGGGTCAGGTCAGCTGAACAGGGTCAGGT
>VCRD01009113.1:0-15571 GCA_006783055.1 Trinorchestia longiramus
TTTTCATTGCTGTTCTGTTGACCGATGAGTGTCGAGCGACTCTTGATGGACCCGATGGGTGGAGGAGAAGATGGTACTGCAAGGATGGTCCAGGTTCCTACCGGACCAGGTGGCAGCAAGGAGATGGGGGTGCCATGTTTGGGGCTACAATCATTGGTATTAAACTGGTAGGACCATTCAAAGTCGCAGATGGAGTAAAAATGACTGTCAAACGCTACATTGACTTCATTAAGGAACACCTTATAGCCTGGTACAAAATGAAAAATTTGGCATTCCGGAAAGAGATGGTATTTATGCATGATACAAGAATAACCACGGAATATTTGGAGAGTGTTTTTGCCAGGCACGGGAAAATCATGCAATGGCCAGCTTGTTCTCCGTACATAAACCTCATCGAGAATCTGTGGAGCATCCTGAAAAGGAAGATTTACTCGGATGGAAGGCAGTACACCTCCAAGGATGACCTCTGGAATGCCGTTCTAACTGCTGCCAAAGAAACTTCATCAGATGAAATAAAAAATTTGTCATCTTCAATAGATGAAAGGTTTTTTCTGTTGTCAAAGGACGTGGTAATTATATGCGTTATTAATTGCACTATTCAACCACATTGAAGCTTTTTGTTTTATAATGTTGTTGTTTCTACATTAAATATTCCTAAAATAATTATTTTATCAATTTCCGCCACCAGTTGGCCATATTTGATACTGTATAGATGATTTGCATATAAAGGTGGTGCGTTGAAACTTGCAAGAATTAAAGTCAATAGCTGCCGTTTGTTTACCATTGCGCAGATCCTCTTACAATTTCAAATCTGATCATGTGTTAGTATTGCCATATAATGTACCAAGTGTCGCTAATTTTTATTAACAACTATGGCAGTAAGAATCAAAAAATAGAGTTGCATATGATTTTGGCATGCACTGTAATGTGTAGGCTTGATATACTAGTAACCACTCAATCGGTAGGTAGCACCAACTCAGCAGTCCTGAAGTGGACCGCTAGATTCTATCTTGTCCGTTTATTAAGGCGAAAAATCAAGCACTTAATATTAAGGGTACTGATTAGTTTGGGTTAAAGCCAGCATTTCACGGGTGAGAGTATTATTAATCGCCCACACGATATATATTCTTAACCCTTTCATCCCGAATGGCACACATATATAACAGTTAAACTCCTGGTACCAAATATGCTCCGGGGTGACGGGGTTAAAGATTGGCTAGACTTCGTTCGTTGATATATGTATACAAAACCAGCCCTTGTACAAGGAGCCAGATCCAGACCACAAAGAATTGAGACTTGCGAGAGAACTTGCCTGAGTAGTTATAGAGTAAAACAAATTACGGGCGTCTTTGGCTGAAACGCAATAACTAAACGAATTCCTTCACGGACCACGGTAGGTCATCGGATACGGCTGTCTTTAGGCTAGTGGTACTCAATTGGATGTTTTGTTTTAGAAGACAAGTAGCGAACCATTCACTTGTAGTCAACATCGCTGTTGGGCACAGCGGGTGTTTACGCTGGTCGTGAGGTGCTAGCGGATGCCTGCTAGGTTTGTGAGTAACTTCTACTGCATTGCATTAGTGGTTCTTAAGAAATCTCATTGATTTATGGTTGGAACTTTTATATGCCTTGATGGTCTGTCTGTATAAATGTAATAAATGACCTATATACCACAGTTGTACTATTAAAATTACACTGTTTATAATGAACGGAATAATGCACACATAACAATGTAGATAGGGTGCTGAATATCACATAATAAATAATAACTGAAAAGTTTATATCGACTTGACGATATAGAATTTTCTTATATTGCTATCAATGCATACAGAATGCTATGAAGAGGCTTTGGAAAAAAGCTTTTCACTATGAGATAAAAAGGTTCAGCAATTGAGATCAATCAAATTATCAAGTGTTCTCGATGGGTTCACTGATTTAGAATACTCAATTTTTATTTGAATTGTATCTGTTATTTTTAAACAGAGTTGGTTGTCATTAAATAGAATATCAGTGGAACAAATAGCTTATTTAAGGGGTTGGATATAAGCACCAAGACAACAGTCGGGATTTTTCATATACAAAGTTGTTAATGATGTATTTTTTATTTTTAACATTAATGTTAGTTTTATCCAGATTAGGCACAGTAGAAATTAGTATAAAAAAATTTTGTGAAATATTTGCTGTGGCATCATTGTGTTGACGTTCTGTCGGACGGGGTTACAGGAAGACAGGTCACTTCAGTGGTCGGCTGTTATATTAACACTACCTGTAGATATCGTATATTTGTGTAGACCACAATGCCTGTCGTATTGAAACCTGCCGTGCGAGTTTCGCCAGTAATTAAGGTATGAATATTTTATACGACTCCTTGCTTGTCTAACGTACTGAAATCTGCTTGATCAATGACCGGCGGACGTATTTATAGTCTTTTTGTGTTGCACGCTCAAATTTTTAAACTTGAAGAGTTAAGTTCTTTTGATAACAACTTTTTCGGGTCAGACTTTTATCTTGGTCAATTTTTGCACACTGAATAACGGGTCTTAAAAAAATTTAACTTTTCTTTGCTGTTTTTGAAGAGCTTGATTTTATGATCATGCTGTTCAAAATAAATGTGTTTGATAAATTCCCAGTATACAGCATAAAATTACTTATTCATGTACTTGGTTGTTATATTCAATGTTTTAAATGATGAAAAGTTTTGCATGGTTATTTCATGTATTCTTTTAGAATTTAACAATTAGATTAATGTAGCAGTGGTAAGTGGAACCTGCAAATTTGAATAAAGCTTAGTGTATAAATAGTTGAAATTAGCTAGTGACAATCTTTATTTTGTGATGCCATTGATGCAGGAGATTTTTGCTCTATATGATCAAAGTAGCCCTAGCATTTACATATCTAAGATTCCAATTACTAGTTGTCTATAATATACTGTTTTTTTTTTCATTTTTTCTTAATTAAACAAAAGGATTCTAAAACATAGATGCAAAAGAGCCAGAACTTTGGAAGAATAAATGACAATTTGATCAGGCAAAATATTCATGTTTTGGAGACTTTATGAAAAATTGAATACCACTGAATAACTTAAAAGTGAATGCTTATGAAATCACATAGTATTAGCAGAAAAAGATATTAACTTGACAATGATTTTGAACAAAAATTTTTTAAGCCTTAAAAAGATATTAATTATATGATAATACATAAAACATATAAGCTTCAACGTAGAATTTTATCATAATTATATATACTAAGAAAATTGTGTTGAAGTTTCTATTTCATTGTGATGGTCTTAGGAGCATAAATTGCCTGCTGCTCATCAGTGTATACATTTATTATTTAAATTGTGCATTTATCATCTCTAATATTAATATAATGCATTCCTAAATTAGAATTCACATGATTTATTTTGAGAAAGTTTATCACCTTTAATATTAGTACAATGTATTCCTGAATTAGTATTTACATTATTTATTTGAACAATGAAATGAAATTGTATATGTAGCTTTGTAGAGTTTAATGCTGACATGGACCAGCAATGTTCTAAAATTAAATCCTTGTGATAGAAGTTAGATTGAATTTGTGCATGAATATGTTAAGTGTACCAAAATAATTATCACAGATATCATAATTGGATAATTACACAGCAGAGTACCAAGAAGTAGTACTGTTATAATAAGTTCGGGTTTTACATGAAAGAATAAGTATTGTATCCTATTGCATCCATAATACATCATTATTCTGCCTGAATTGGTTAATTCTTAGACCAAGTTGACAACTGTTTGGCTGGACAAAAGGAATAAATTAAATGTTTTGCATTTACTTTAGTGAACTTCAGAAGTGCTCAAAAGTTTTTGATGAGGGAAAATGGTACTCTCAAGATTGAGATAAGAATCTATATATTATGTGGAAATGGACCTTAGAGGTGTGAGTGCATAAAGAGCAGAGGTATGATGTTACAAAATTTTATGCATGCACAGTGAGAATAGAAACTTTTCATTGCTATGTGAGCTGCATCTGTTGGGCAATATCTTGAACCTTGAGCTGCCTTGATGAGGAAGTATGTAATCCTGTAATTTGTGAAATCACTTAACTTTATTAGTATTCATGAAACAACAATTTTTTTAATTCGATTATGCTAGTTTATTATTCATAGTGATTGGAATACCCTCATACATTTTAACCCTTAGTATACCAAGATGGTCCCAAGATGGCATTTTGTTAGATTCTTACTGAACTTGAACAGATAATGTACTCCTAATTTTTATATGTGTAGTTTATAACTCTCCTATAAATTTTTTGTGATTAGACTTTTAAGAAATTTTTCCAAACATTAAAAAAAATTAAAACTGACTTGGGGTCTCATCAGGACCCCTCTTGGTATACTATGTCACAATTATGCTACTTTCATTATCAATTTCTGCATTTTTTGAATGTTTTGAAGTGTGTACAAATGTTTTAATTAAAAAAGTAAACCATTTTAACAATTCTGCTTACTTCTTTCAGAAGTTTTTGAATATTAAATGCAAGATATTGCCCACTGATAGATAATGACTGATGATGATATTGTAGGAATATTAGGTTCATTTACTGTCCTAGAAACCATGACTGAAAAGTCAAAACACTTTACTCTCTGTGTAATCATTTTATATGTGAGATACACAGAAACACCACTGCAATTATCATTTGCTCTCAAGACTGTAGTGACACTTCTAATTAAATACATATAGTAGTGTACTGAAATATAACTGATACATAAAGTGTTTGTAACAGAATGTAAAAGTAGAACAAACTTAAGTAAAAAAGTATATTTTTACAGCTGATTATAATGAAAATTAGCACAGTTATGATTTCTAAGAGGTGTATTTTTCAAAGACTAAAATGGACTTTTTTCATTTCAATAAAGGCTATACTTCAAATTTTTATTTGTACTCCCTCAAAAACCTAGTTTGAGTATTCTGTTTTATCAAAAAGTGGTCAAGTACAATATAAATTGATAAATAAAGTGGGGTCCTCTGATGATCCCTCTTGGTAAACAATGGTCAATTTACCTTGGTATACTAAGGGTTAAGAAGCTACAACCCATTCTTTCTCAAATATATATACAGGGTGTCTCAAAAAAAATGTACTCACCCTTTAACCATTGCTAACATGCTGTCTTCTTTGTGTTGCAGGTGTGAGGTTCGAACCTTTGCAAACATGATTAAATGTGATTAAAGAATCATGTTCGCAAAGGTTCGAACCTCACACCTGCAACACAAAGAAGACAGCATGTTACCAACAGTTAAAGGGTGAGTACATTTTTATTGAGACACCCTGTATTATTTTTCAAATATATTTTTGGAAAATATTTTTCAAAGGAGTAAATTTTGTGAAACCATTCTTTTGCTAAAATGGAAAAAGATTTTCTTCATGAAAATAAAAAAAAATTAAACTGGATAATTAGTTAGCAACATTTGAAGAGTTTCTATTTTTGTGCAACATTCTGATGTTTGGTGTCACACATTAAGGAAAAGATGGGAGAAAATTTGCCATCTCAGTATTTAGAATACTGAAAATTCTAATTTTCTTTAAAATGTTTGCATATTAATTATCCAATTTTTTAAGACATTACTTTGTTCTCAGTATATGTATTGCAGATAGATACCAAAGACAGGATTACATACTATGAAAATCTTTTTTTGTTACTAGCCTTCTGCCCATTGAATGTGGAAATTCCCTGGCTTTCAATATCATAGTGATGGAATTAACACAATTTATTAAAAATTTGAATTTTTGCACATGTGGACAACTATAATATTTTATAATTATAAAGGTCCATAATACATTGACATGAAAATGTATGCTATGCCAATCTTGACAAGATGAACTTTTTCCAATGCATATACAATATGTATGTGATTGTGAGGTAAATCAAGAGTGTGTTGCAGACTGCAAGATGGTCAGCCCTGCTGCTGGGGGTGCTGTATGGCTCCATGCACTTCAAGTCCCTGCAGAAGAAGGAGAATGCATTCAGGGAAGAAGAGGCAAGACTGGCACCCATCAGGCAAAAGCAGGCTGAGGAGCTCAAGAAGATTGCCAATAGAGGTAAGCATTGTTTTCTTTGTCCCAGTGAGAGGCAAAATTTATTATTTCTGTATTGTACTCATCAAAACTAGTTTAATATGTGCTTCAAAATCTTGCAATGCTTGTAATTTGGGTGCTCTGGATGAAATTAATGTGGTATTTTTGAGTTATCTAGAGTCTAGACACTTGAAATATGTGCAGTGATGAAATAAATTTATTTACCAAGCTAGTTTTGTAGATAAAATGAGTTGTTCCATGAAATCTATTCAAATACGTGTTGTATTTTCCTGACTATTCAAAATATTAGTGTTGACTTATGGTTGTGGACGACCTAGCCGAAGTTTTAATGTCTTAAGGTGTACTTCTTTTAACTAACAACTGATGCAATTTGTTAGTAACTTTCTGAGAGTTTCTGTACGTTTTACTAATAAAGTCTGTGGTAGATCGTTGTACCTGTAGGTGAGATCATTTAAAAAAAATTGAGTAAATTAGTGACTATTACTATGCTACGGAGGTTTGATGTATGATATTACTCGGTATCTGTTCGGTGAAGTAGAGAATTCTGGCTACATACATGGTATTCTTTTCTAAAAACAAGGTGCTTTCATTGATACAAGATAGTTTCATAGTCTTAAGCACATTCTCGTACTATGAGGAAGATATGTCTCTCCATAATTGAGAAATTAAAAATTAAGAGTTGAAGTGAAGTAGTGAAATTAGTTTGAAGTGCTTTTATCTACTGAATCGTAGATGAGGTTTTTATGTTGATGCGAAATGTAAACGAGGGAATCAACGCTGAAAGTTCTTAGTAGCGACTTGTGTATAAATAGGTCGACTACTTAAATTGTATTATCTCAAGAACTTAACGAGTTTCGTGTTTTGCTTGGTGTCCAGAGGAACGAGATTGTTACATGAGGAGTAAAATTTACTATTAAAGGTTTCGTGCACTCGGTGCAAGTATTGTGGATCTGAAACAGGTTAGATATTGAATTTGTGTTACATGTGCATCGTGGTAACTAAATTTAATTTTTTTCAGAGGAGTTGCTGTACTTGGCAAAGGAAACAGGAACGAAAGTTCCCCCTGGTTTTTAAGATGCGACTGTTGTGGCTTCATCATTTGTAAAAAGAGTTATTTAATAAAACTATTATACTCAAAAACATTTACCTACCTGCACACTTGGGTTAATGAGGGTTGAAGGGCAATAACTCTGAGCTGATATATTAATGAACCTTTATTGAAGAGAAAAACAGTTAAGTACAAACTAGGTGGCATGTGACACCTAGTGAGTAATATAAACGCTGCATTGTGTTGGTGCGGAAGTGCACTATGTTCATCGCCTATTTCGATACCACTGCTGGTAACAAGTCCGTGGTTTATTATGAGTTTTCACAGGTTTGGTAACTCACTGCTAGAACTACACACGAAATGTCAGCCACAATGAGTCTTCGCAGAAATGAAGCCCTGAATATTAACTAGCTTTCTCATCAGCGCTGAAGTTCAGTGACCTCCAAAGTAGTCAATAAATCAGCGGCATAAGTAATCTGGTTTGCCTACCATTGAAACTGCTTTCGGAACATAACATTCACACGTACTGCGAAACTACATATATCATTATGGGCGCATGGCAAAATCGAGTTAGTACTGACACACGAAAATAACTTCAAGTAGATAAAAGAATATTAAGTATCACGCGTGAAATTGAACGGCTATCGACAACATCCGCACATGGTTGCATTTGAACTCTGCTCGCGTCCACTGGGCGTCTCCATAATGCGTTAAATGACACCTAAAAAACAAATGCACAACCACTCCTACGTGCAGCCCCAAGAATATCGTCATAGATGCTGTTTTAAAGCACGTATCTAGAAGACAACTTAACTTAAAATCAATATCATCACTTCTAACGCGCCTCAGCAGTGGGCGCATTGAAACTTAATAGATTGTTCAAAGAATCGAGTTTCAAGAAATACTCAAAAGACAAAAATAGGATTTTCTGCCCCTCCCACTCTCACCGGATCAGTTTTTGTTCTTACATAAAGCTAATACAAAAATTCTTTTCGACAATAAAATGAAATTGCTATAATCTCGCCAGTTCAACATTAACTCTAAGACTAAGGAAGCATTAGCTTAATATCAACAGCCGTAAGTTCATAAACAATTCACGCTGTAGGTGACGCATTTTCTAAGCAAACAAGACTTGCAGCAACTACAGCAAGCAGCTCAGCAATCCTATCACACATGCAATGGCAACGTATGCGAAATCAGTTTCACGGGCACCATAGCGCGGTTGTAAAATTATTTCTCCAAGGCAAGCGCGATCGTAGAAAATATGGCAAGTAGTCGCACACAGAGACTCACAAACGCATGCTTGAAAATAAGGCCTAACGTTGGTCTAAACAAATTTCTGCTTCAGATTCATTCCTGAATTCGTAACAAGTCGCTAGGAAAATCACAAGGAACGCGTGATAGCTACATAAGGTACGTTGACTAGAACAAGTACTACCCTCATTGTTTTCCCTCCTGGTAGTCCGCCAGAGTGAAAACTTTTTGATAAACTCTACATATACTCTTTAACAATCCAAAAAAATAGCACCATATGACAACATTTTCGAACAAATATCAATATGTTACACTGCTTAGAATATCGGTACTAATTATTGCGACACGTGTTACGGGATGATGCAATCGGAGCAGCACTGACCTGCTCATCTTCATGCAAACAAACGGCAATCGAAAGCAAAAACATTTTCGACTTGCCGCTCTCAGCGACAACAAAAAGTTCGTTTCCAGTTCAGCAACCTCGTACATCAACGCTGGTCTCAGTCCTCATCAAGGCAGCGATTAACATGCCCCTCGAGAGGCCGCAGTTCAGTGAAGGATTTGTTGCACTTGGGGCAGTAGAAGAGGTTCTCGTCCACCACCTCCTCTGGCGCTTTCTTCTTCTCGGAATCCTGAACACGAATTTAATACTTGGCATCAACTACAATAGAACGGTTTAAAATAAAACAAGGAACTTGAAAATGTAACGGGCAGATACCAACTCGATGTAAACCTCGACTACCAACGAATCGGAATTATTGGTAGTTGGATTTGGAAAAAGAATTAAATAATTTTAATTTCAGGTAACATCACATTCCTCTAATATCCACATTTTTAGAACACCTGATGACTTCACTTATTATTTCTCTTTGATCTACTTCATTTGCAAGATTTTTCAAATTCAATCCCTGATATCACGCATCATTTTTTCATTTGCCCCAAAGCAAAATTTTTGCTCCTGGTATTGTTTCTTTTCTAATTTCTACTATTTATTCAAACTCTAGAATTGAGGATGTTAAAATCCCTTCATACGTCGAGGCTGAAGCAATGGCTAAATGATATAATCTACCTACTCATTATTTATTCTAGTTGAATATACTATTCATTTACAAGTCAATTTTTTGTTACCAGCTGAAAATGACAGAGGCCCGAAACTTTTGTTGGATTCATTTCAATCAACTTATTTTTTGTTTTTGACGGAAAATTAGTCTGCAAAACTGCAACAATAGGTAGCATATAGCATACGTACTTGTCTGCAGAAGTTTAAAATACATAATGAAAAACTCCTATTTAAATAATTTTAGTAAATGTAGTTTGCTGAAATGTTCCCTTCTTGTGAAGTATTTTTTAGTAAATTCAATGCAAGTAACAAAATTCTGATATCGTGAGTGCAAAAAGTAAAAAAGTGCAATGG
The DNA here is from genome assembly GCA_006783055.1 of Trinorchestia longiramus. Lineage (NCBI taxonomy): Eukaryota > Metazoa > Arthropoda > Malacostraca > Amphipoda > Talitridae > Trinorchestia > Trinorchestia longiramus. The sequence continues at coordinate 9,795 of VCRD01009113.1, forward strand.
AAAAGTTTAAAATCATTATTAAAAACATTTCAATTTTCATTTTAGGTAACTTTGAATGTTTCAGAAGTTCTAAAATGTTCTAGGACAAACGCACTAAGCACATTTAACATAAGGACTAGGAATTGCGTTATTACTAGCCCTACATCAGGTGTGTGAACGCCATAACCATAGGTAAAAACACGCAAATCAGTCACGACGTTCAAGAGCACAGTTTCACTTTAGGAAAATGGTTAAGGAATATTAAAAAGCTTCCGATCTACATAAAGTGTTTAACATTAGTCGCCAATGTTGTACGCAGATTAAAAATTTTTAAGTCCACATGACCTTTGAAACGGTCCTGTCATCCTCGTAACTGGACAGGAAGAACAGCACGAATTTGTTTCAGACAAGCGAAAGAACGGCCCCAAAGAACCCTCGAACTGCAGATAGCTGGAGTCAAGTAGTAGTACAGTTTAAACAACTACGATTAGCTCTTCCAATATGATCTCTCATCTCTCCCACCAAGGAAAACCTTACTTTTGAAGCAACTCAACTGAATCTTCATTGGTTTTTATAAAATACCTTTCATATAATCGAAAATGTTTTGGATCTAAGTCCATTGGCCGGACAAAACGAAAATTGAGCGCTTCGGAGGATATTCGAATTTGGAGAAAAGACGACTTGTGCGCGCCGAAGGCCCCTATCCCCCGTCAAATTTAAAGGGTGATCCATCATGGTATGGGCCTGACTTTCTTGATCAGGTGAAGGAAGAATGGAACTAATGAAAAGTGACATGAACAAAAAAAATAAAATGCAGAGAAATTCTGCCGAACACTCAATTACTAGGCACCCACTCGCAAAATTTGAAGCCAGACCAGATTTGCCAGCAAGAAAATTATCCAAAACATACTGTAAAATGAACAAAGACTTGATTTATTCAGAAAAGGAATGTGGTTTTAGATCAGTCTAATCAATCCCTAGGCTTTAATCCGAGCGGAAACTTGGAGGGAACTGAAATACAAGCTAATTAAACAAATCTACGAATTCAACAAGTAACTCAAAGGAATTGTGTAAAGAAAAATGGCATAAAATAAGCCCGAGCTTCTGCGTAAACTGTGTAGGAGACTACACAAGACATTTTGGGGCAGTTCCTAACAATAGACGTCTTGTTACAAAATACTAGCTATGTATGTATTCAGTATTTCTTATTATTTTGCTTTGAATTTATTTGCACTCGTATCAGAACTCCGATAGTATAGTTACATTGAAATGAATACCCAAATACTTTAAAAAAGTAAAAATTTTATTACCTTCATCAATTACAACTATTTCAATTTGTTTTTCACGACGTATTTCTTAACTTTGGAGCAAAACTGTTCTACTGTTCGCACGAAGTGCTCGACTTCGTAGTTTAGTTCAAAGAAGCCAGTTTCTAAGCACATTTTGCACAGAAGCAAGTTGTTATGGGAAGAGAAATGCAAGAAGCCAGAGTGAGAACCTCACCTTGCTCTCTAAGTTGCGGGACAGCTGGTCTAGGGACAGCACTCCGCCAGGAGAGCGGCTGCTGGAGGGCAGGGAGGGCGGCGGTGTCAGTGACGCTTGAGGCTCCTGAGACCCTGCCCGGGATCTGCCATCCCTTCACAAGTTATAAAATTAATTAATATTTCCCGTACTCAGGTCAACGCGACTGTGGCGATAATGAACTATTCATATGAACGGCATGGGACTTCGGTATCCACGGCATGGGACTTCGGTACTGAACCAAGAATGGGCCAAACAGCTCGTTCCTATTCCTTATTCTATTCTAACTCGGATGAACTCCTCGTATCAACCTCGTATGAACTTCTTGTATCAAGTCAAAACTGGTGAGCAGTAATTCAGACTTCGGCATTTTGATGGTAATTGATATGATTACGCAGCAACATCGCTAGGAGCTTAGATAACGATGAAGTTGTATGAAGATTCTTTAGTGAATATAACACGCTATGATGTGATATGTGATGACTAAAATCTCCAGTCTACGCTGAAAATACTAGTCTCTTTCATCTGGCAGTGCTTTGCACGTGTCTGCCTGTTACATGAAAGACGGAAATTGAATTCTATACACAGAGAGATGGTCAACGAATATCGTACGTTTGAGTTCTAGTCTATATGAGACTTTAAAACCCAATGCTGTTACATTTCTTATGTACCAACTTTATTGGAAATATACGTTTTGGTTTGTTTTGTTTGACATTCTCATGAGCCAGTCTGAGGTGCGTGACACTTATACAGTGTGTACTAAAACAGAAAGAATGAACAGATTAGTGGCATAAGATTACTACTTATTTTATTTTACATTAAATGGATAAATAATTTAATGAATATAACGTCAAAAATATGGCAGCATTAACTGTTTACCTATTTTTTTTTTGACCGAGTAAAGATTAATTTTCCACCCCTCGTGAATCTCAGTGGCGTCACAGTAACAGAGTACACATCCAGCTTGTAGATATAAATTGCCTTGTTAAGAAAACCAGGTGCCGTATAAGAGAGTAGCAACAGACAGTGTAGGTACAGTGTATGCTATAGTAGGTGCCAGACAGGGCAATAGCACCAGACAGTATAGTTGCCAGACAGAGTGTAGCACCAACTAGACAGTGTGCACACCTGACGGGACTGTACCACCATGTACGTGACTAACAGGACTTGCCTGGCAGCTGAGGGTACATGCTGGGACGCCTGGAGTTCGTCGAGCAGCTGAGTGTTGCGGTGCTGCAGTTGACGGATCTCATCTCTCAGTTGCTCCCGCTCGCTGGCCAGCGCCTCACGTGCCTCCCGCTCTGCTCTGAAGTCGCCTTGATACACCTCGACCTGCACACGCCAGCAGGGTGTTATACACACGCCAGTAGGGTGTTATACACACGCCAGTAGGGTGTTATACACACGCCAGCAGGGTGTTATACACACGCCAGCAGGGTGTTATACACACACACGCCAGCAGGGTGTTACACACACACACACGCCAACAGGGAGGTGTTACACACACGCCAACAGGGAGGTGTTACACACACGTCAACAGGGAGGTGTTACACACATGCCAGCAGCGAGGTGTTATACATACAACAATAGTCAATAAATATGAACGTTTCAGCAATTGGTATCAATAATTCAAAAAAATTTGGGTCAACTTCCGAAGCAGAAATCTTTTTAATACATGGGCTGTCCACAAAACATTCCCTGATTTCACAATGCGGTGGTATCTAAATTAATCCAAATCTATTGATAAATATGTTGCGAATGATTCTGACTTGATTGTTTAGAGGCACTTGATGAGCACAGTTTATGTATCACCACTACCTGCAACTCTGCAGGTACTGAGAAATTTAGCGCACTACAGATCTGCTGTAGAGAGTTTAGACCGAACAACACTACCATACATGATCACAAAGAAATAAGACAACCACACCTTGAGTGACATGTTAACCTATACCAGATGACGATGAATCAAACCCTGCATCTGGCTCTACTAAATATGAAAAGTATTACAATTAAGTTTGATGTTATTCCTGCTTGAAAGCGGTATATTTTAGTGGTACCCTGCATCATGCAAAAAGCATACGAATCTTTAAACCTTAATTTCACAAGTGACTCAAAAGTATAGAAATTGCAGAAAAGAAATGTATTTTTGCTTATGACTGTTCTGTCATATAAATTCAAAGCAGTAATTCAGCAATTCCTTTAATTTCAGCACATCTTCTCCATCAAATTGTTGAAATATCGGATAAAATATAAATATTTCAATCAATTAATTTAGTGTACACGCCAGAACAATACAAGCAAATCGCATTTTTCTCCACAAACTTTCTTCCACACCATTTTCCTTACGAATTTATCCGTAAAAAAGATGCGTCTCGTGATATTCTTGCATAGTATTGCAATGTACCTGGGCTCTCAGGATGGAGAGCGTCTCGCCTTCACTCTGGAGCTCAGCCAGACGTGCCTTGGCCTGGCCGCTCTCCTTCTTCAGCTTGGCGAGCTCATCGTTCTTGGCAGACAACAGCTCCTCGTACGACAGCAGCTTCGCCGTCACAGCGTCGTGCTGCTCGTTGATGCTCTTGATCTGTGCATACACACATCGTAAGCTGTACGAGTTAAAGGTCTTGAAAACACTTTAAATAATACATTTTTCATGAAACAGGCACTCAAAGTTGATGAAGTGGAGGTTAAGATTTGTAGTTATGGATGAAAGCAGTCGGGATGTTGGTGATATCAAAGTCCTGGTGCCTAAGAAATCGACACAAGGATTATGTCAGGGACTACCTCTGTACACATACGTCATAATAAGGGCAAGATGAAAAAAAACGGAATAACCAGAAACATTGCTTCAAAAATATGAAGAATATCTACCTGCTGTACCTCTGAAGATTTCAAGCATGTATGATAATAATATCTAGCTTAAATACATGACTATTTGTATGCGTAAGTGCTGTACTACAGCAGAATTTGTATGATCGATGTTATTCACTGAAGAGGTGGTTCAAAAATGAATTTTCAATTGATGACTAGATCAAAGTTCTTCCACCACTACCAGTCTGGTAGTATTGGTAAGGGTCAGCACACGCCTCACCTTGATCTGGTAGTTTTGGTCAGTGTCAGCACACGCCTCACCTTGATCTGGTAGTTTTGGTCAGTGTCAGCACACGCCGCACCTTGGTCTGGTAGTATTGGTCAGTGTCAGCACACGCCTCACCTTTGTCTGGTAGTATTGATCAGTATTTGAGTTACGATGAATGGCATCCCTCGCCTCCTGAAGTTCACTTTGCAACACCGCCAACTCAGACGTCGCCTTTGTTTTTGCCTGCCTCTCTTCTGCTAACTTGGTCCTCTCTACAGCCAGGGTTTTCTCCAGCACATCTACCTGCTCACAAACACAGTAAGATACACTTTGGTGAATTATACTCGATTTCACAAAAGCAACATTGACCCCATTTAAACAGAAATTGAGGTCTTCACACTGAAAAACACAACGCCACGGAGGAACATAGTTCTCGCATTTGCCTCAGCTCTTCGTCAGCGAGTCTTACACTATTTCAATAATAAACGCACAATATTCACCTCACTATGAAAACTTGTAGTTCTGTTATCAAAGAGCTTTAGTTTTGTCCCTATTCTACCACTCAAACCGACACCACGGACAACTGAAATGAAAGGGCTTTGTCACCTTCAAAGCCTAGGTCTTGTGGCACACAGCCCTACATGGCCTTTGGTTGGCTTAAACATCATCGTACAACATCTCCTCTCAGTGCAGCTTTTAAACGTGCGAGTTCATAGTCCCGTATTCATCACATCACATTCGTACGCTCATCATCAATGCTTGCCACTTTAAAAAATTAGATGACTCGTCAACACTCGCATTTTCCACTGAAGTTTATGCCCCTCAAAACTTTTCTTCACGTGATCAGTCTCAATTGGAGCCCTCTCTTAACTCTTTGAACCGATTTCTTGGCATGCATCTATTTCAGGCCAGCTTACAAGGTCAACATTTTCTTCATCTGTGTTCAAGAAGCTCACAAACATACGACCGTGTGACTTGCTCTTATGCGCACCTAAACTTATCAGGTCAGGTTAGGATGGGTTATTCTTTCACTAAGGTAAAGGATATCATCCAATGACTAATGATAAAACAAGAAATTCATCAATATCAAATCAGGATTAAACATATAAAGCGACGTAAGTAGGTCGCTCAATGACTCAAAAGCATTAATATGATGAGGTAAAGCAGTGATATAGTGAGGTAAAGCAGTGATATAGTGAGG
>VCRD01009120.1:0-15557 GCA_006783055.1 Trinorchestia longiramus
ATATAATTTGGAACTTTTGCAATCTAATTTGGGGTAGGAGGAGAGGGGTAGGTAGGTAGGGGTAGGTAGGAAGGGGTAGGGGGATTGTGTCCCCCTACCCCTCCCTACATAATGCAGGGGTGACTCACTCTGCTCTTAGCCGCCGAGATAGCGTCTAATTGAGGACATCCAGAGTGGAGGGGTTAAAACTCTGAATGAGTTATTATTTTGAAAATTTATTCATACTGTAGACCCTTATTTCTGCAATTTTGGGACCAATGTAGTCATTTATGTTTATGTTTAACTTGTCCCCAGTAATCGTTTGCTGGAAGTTTTTATGATTTATTTTGAACATGAATCATAGAAATAGTCTTCGTATTTGTAGATCCAAGAACCAACCTGTGATGAAATTTTTAGCGTGCCAATTTTTTTTTCTGTTAGAATTTATTTTCATATTTGAATGGATTATACGGCCTAAATATTTTTTGAATAACTGTTTTCTTTACATTCCAATGCAAATTATTTTCTGTAGTTATATTTGGTTCTCTGAAATGATCCTTTATCGCGGGACTTATTATCGTTTTTGTCCTTTTTTTATGAAGAATAACCCAATTTAAGCACTCGTTACTAAAACATTCATCAGTATCGCAGCAATTTCTTATAATTGTGCATTATTACTTGTATAATCGGCCACAACTTGTGAAACTAAACTGTTAAATTATTGTAAATTTTAAGGGAGCACGAAAAAATTGAAAACATTACAGTGGAATTCGTTGAGATTTGAAGAGTAATTTCGACAATATTTTATGTCTTCAAATTTCCAGGAATTAGACAGATTCGTTTCACAAGGTACGGGCTATTATTACCGGGAGTAACTCAATTTTTTGGATAAAGTTGCACTGTTTATGAAAGTTTTAGTAAAGAGCTATTAAAGTGGCGAATTTATCGTAAAAATGAGAGAATTCTGGTCATAAACAGGCAATAATTGGACATTTTTGAAAACATCCAAATCCAGATGATAATTTATCATCAGGCCGATGGTAAAAAACGGCTATTAAGCGGTTATCATCGTTGAACTTCGTACTAAAATTACGATAATGACCGGTAAATTGACGGTGATCGACATGTATTCCGACGATGTATCGTCAGTTTATCGTAAAAACAAGGCGATAATTACCAGTCAGTTCCGACGAAATTTAGCGCCGTTCACACGATAAAATTCGCACTGGGTCGTGGGATGTACTTAAAAAGAAACGTGTTTATGATGTAACAATTCAATTTTAGTAAAATACCCAGAAACATTTATCAATACCAAATTTAATTAACTATTACTGCATCATTCATATTTCCACAACTTTAACAGGAAACAGATGAAAAAATGATTACCAATGCCCTGCAGTTCCTGACGAGGTGCACAATCATGCCCAAAATACTATAATTTCCTCTCTCGAACAGTGCAAATGCATTGCTGGGCAGTTCTTACAACTTTAAAAGAATTACGTGCACATTATTTCCAAAAATTTTTTGTGCATGCATTATTCGATTGAACATTTTTTCTACAAAAACATCTGTCTGGTCTGAATGACTTGTTATGTATAAGAATTTTCTATATCTACCCTCATAATTATCCAGGAGGCATTATTTTTAAGCAACTTCACCAATCGTAAAAAACGTTATTGAGCATGCAAATGTGCAGAAATAATTTCATGAATTCATTCAAACATTGATGGTTGATAAAGTTTATGATGCAAAAACCTTCCATTTACGATACAATTCACTGTGTAGAAGCACCCAGAAAACCATGGTATTCGAAGGGACATCATTATGAATGCCAATATTATTGTGCTCAACGTACACTATATGAAATCAATATCTTATGGTATAACTCCATGTTTTTAAAGGTTGATAATTTGAAATATTGATGAACACTTGTCATGGTACTCCAATGATGAATGTCAATAGATAAATTCGTCTTCCTTGCAAGTAATTTCTTTTTCTTCATTCTTTTGATCTGTCGCTCTCGTCTACATTTTCAGTGTGCAATCTTTCTGCCCTGCGACTGGTGAGAGACGTAACAGTGCTGCAGGGTAGGTAACTTTGTAATATTGAAATTTAGATTTATGAAACTTGTTTATTCTTGGTTACAAAAACCGTTTTTTTTCTTCTCGTCAAGCCTGACCTCTTCGGTGGCGCCTTTACCCGAATCAGTTTAGAATCGATTGGTTAGCATGGATCATGTAGCATAGAGTAGCAGTGTAGATTTGATAGCATAAGTAAGATAGACTAGGAAGATAGGTTGGTAGTTGTAGTCCGTCAGATGTTTGGTAAACGCGCCTTCAGGGCCGGCTAAACATAGTTTCTGTTTCCGCAAAAACTGACTATTCTGTTGCCAGTATGCTTTCCATTAGTTAAAATTGTTCATTAAGGTATTGTTCAGTATAGGATCGATTGAGTTGGAAGCTTGTTGGGCTGCTGTAGTTAGTCTCATGTTCAGTAAACTTGCCTACAGGGCCGGCTGAGCATAGGTTCTGCAGAATCTAACTGCTCTGACGCTAGCAAGCCTTATAGTAGTTTAACTTGTTCATTGAGTAGGAAATCTATCGTCCCTCTATTTTTTTTCGTTAATTGTAAAGTAAGTTTATTAAATTCTATAAATAATATTTTTTCTTCTTCCTTAAGTAACGGTCGGGCAACAGTCTGAGGCCATTCCCAGTCAGAACATGTGGGGCGAGAAATATGTCTTTACAATGAATGTTAAAAGTTTCATGGGAATGAATAGTGCAAAACTCAGTTGAAAAGGCTAATAATTCAGTCGATAGTACCGACAATAATCCTGTCGATAGTTTAGTCCGAAAATTTGGTCGAAAATTCAGTCGTCAATAACATTATTCTTCATAATTGAGTTGAGAGTTCTGAGGAACTTAATTTATAGCTCAACTGCCAATTAAGTTGTCAGTTGTGCCAGATGCGCAGTCAAAAGTTTCTGCTACACTAAACTGTTGAAGTTTTTTGACACTCGCAATTTACAAAGACATTGAATTCAAAAAATTGAAGTGATACAGAGATCAACATTTAAACTTGAGATGGTCTGCGATGAAGTCCACTACATCATCAGGAGTAGAATATAAAGTATGAATAACTCGGACGATCTCAACCCTTCAAACTGCTGTTCTGTTTGTTTCGTACCCATATTATCTAATTACTAGTGTAAAGCAAACATTCGTGTCTTGCTCAACTAGGTGATTTCATTGCGTGAGTCTGAACTGTATATAACCAGAAATCGAACAGATCAAGTTAAAAATTGGGTATTAAAAACACTTGAATACACTAACGAAATAGATTATATTGCACACATCATACATAACAATTTCATTGAAGCTTTATGACCTTCTGATAACGTTCCATCTCATTGCACCTGGAAGAGACTAGTGTTTTTTCAATTCTACTTTGATAAGAAAAATGACGTTTGATTTTTATCGGCCCCCTGCAAACAGTCATTTCTTCCAGCCCACAAGACCATTTTTTAAACTGGTTTTAAACAATGTTTCTTATGGGACACATTCATGTGTCATTAATCAAATGAAATTCATTCTTTGAGGGATTACTTAGCTTTGCTCACCAGTTGGCTACTGCCACACCACCCTATTTGGCATTCACGCGCTAAGGAGCTCAGTTCCTGAGCTTTACTTGTGTTCGTCTTGCATATTGCTACTAAACCTGTATTTAAAAGTGTGCCTATGAACCGTATTTTTTTTATTGATATTGATGACGTATACATAGGATCCAAAATAACCAGAGAGCCAAACTGAAGTTAGTAGAACATTGAATGCATCACAATGACAGCTAATCTGTACTTCCAGGAGAAAGCCCACGTGAAATACAGAAAATTTAGCACCACAAACTAATACTTCTTTTAATTGAAAACAGTTGATGCATGAAACGTTTGACGTTGCTTGAAACAATTGATTTAGAAGGAGAAAAGACTAAAATTCTGACTCGAATATTATATAATACGTTCAACTTTAAACATTATATATAAAAATTTTACAAGAAACAAAGGTAAGGAATAATTTCCCTAATATTTGACGAGAAATTAATAGCAAATTGTTTATGGGACGGTACACCGGTTCCAATCAGAAAAAGTAAAATATAATACATTTTTATTTATAGAATTCTTCGTGAACATGGATGCGGCGCAAGATTAAAAAACGAACATTATAAGCGGAGAATTGTAAATTCTGTAACATATGTAGACCTTTTCCATTTTGTTTGTTCTCAATTATTATAAAAGAGTGTGCTCAACTGGGAGATTTCCTTTATGATCTTACAAAAGTTTTTCATCCTACTACTAGCACGAGAATTTCATTAGCTTAGTAAGGTCCGTAAGATTTTCTGCGCGACCTCGTAACATTTTCTGCGCTGAATAAATTTCACTGTTACTTCTAGACTATTCTGCTACAAGACACAGGGCCTTTCCTTTTGCTGAGAGACTTTCTCTGCTACGAGAAGACATCCTCTCCAGTACTCGACACTCCTTTGTTTGCACTCGTCCTCGGCCCAAATACAGATGAGTAGAACTTCCCTGTTTACCAGAAGGGGCGCAGTATTTTGTCTCACTGGCCTTTGCCGTCCATTCTCAGAAATTGAGAATTTTGGTCCATTTTAATTTCAAGTCACGGCTTACTGTTCTTCCCACGATTGTTCTTTCTCCAAGGGCTATGAACCTCGCAACTGAGTTTCATTTGTTTCTTTAACTATTTGGCCTAAAAAAATAAATTCATCTTCAATGCTTAGGAGTTTTTTGGCACTACTTTTGATTGATAATTTTATTCGAAGTGATGTAAACGAAAGAAACGTATCAAATATACACCTTCCATTGAAGCTGATACTTGAAAAGACAAAAATAGTGTTCGAAGCCCTTCATTAACAATCCCTGATGGTGGTGTAAATGAATTTTTTGTTATAATACTTCAAAAACTAATTTTCTCTAACAATCTGACTTGCATGACCTTATTGAATTGTGTGAGATCAAATTAGCCCTGTTTTCGGCTACTGTATCCTAACTGAAAGAGTTATTTTTCACTCAGTTGATTCAGCATAAGAACGAAAAGAATAAAAGAATTGTTGGTTTAACTCTTTATGAAGAAATTCTATTAAATAATCATAACTACTGAAAACCCAAATTTAATATATGATCAAGTGTAGTATCATTCTCTGAAAAAATATTTCAGGTTTTCTTCTAATTTTCCATGTCTTAATAGAGCACAGTTAGTGTAGTCTACTCCAACCGAACGAAGTAGGTTTAGAAAAAAGATGTGTATCACGAGATTTTTGAAAGGCACGATCTACTTCGATACGTTTGTTGAATATATTTACACGAACACTATACATAAAGTGAAATTTTTTCTTTTCTATAATGTTTCTTCAGAGGATACGGATGCTTTTATATTGCACACATGATTTTGGACAACAAACTGTTACTCGAACTTGATCCCATACAGGTGCGTCAAACAAATGTTTTAAAAATGTAAAGGAATCTTTGAAAAAAGGATGCCAGTAATATTTCAAGCGGAAAGATATTAATGTAGACATTTCGGATTTTGTGATCCTACAGTCAAGTTCGTACACACTGTCGGGTATAATTGTTTGTAATAGTGACCATGCATCTTCCTCAACTGCATCCATCTGTTTATCATCCCTTCATATAACGTAGTATATTAAACTAGGTTTAAAATTTTATTCTATTATTATTTGATCTTATGATGCCAATGAAGTGGCAAATATGAATGATTTTAATCCATCCTATAGAGTTTAGATAGTTAGAGCTTCTTTCTAAAGGAAAATACTGCAAATTGAAAAATGAAGACATTTTTTCCTTCCAGATAACTTAATTTCTAGTTTTCTGTGATTCCTACCACTGGAATCTGAAATAATAGAATGATTCATTCTTGGGTATGAATTTTGAAGTCAAAAAGAATGACAGGTGAATTCCAGGTCTGGGAAGTTCAGTGCATTTCTTTTCTAAGTTCAAAAATGGTTTACGTCATCATTAAAACATGAGTATAAATTGCACCGAATGGCTATTTCTTGCAGTTTTAACAAAACATAATTTTGTGTATAACCACTGATGTTTTTTTTCTATATCTGCTGCTAAAATTTATTTCTACGTAACATTTGGCATAATTTAAGATAAAGATTAGCGTTTTAAGAAGCAACACCAGAATTTACGGACCTTTTTTTCATTCTGCCCTAATGCTGATATCCAAACTTATCTGATTAGAGCTTTTTCTGAGATTCCTCAATTCTAGAGTCTAGGCCGCAAATGCAGCTGAAATAACAATTTGACTAAAATGTCAAGTCCAACTCCCAGAGTATATATGTCGTACTCAAAATCATTTTTTATAATGGAAGCAAATTTGATGACAAAAAAGTACGTAGATCTGACTTAGTAGAGGATCACTGAGCATTAGTTGCAATTTTTCGCCCTGCAAGTTCATGATCTTAACTGCAATGGGAAATGTTGAAAAAGTTTGCAACGAATGACCTTGGAAGCACCTTTTTTCTGTTAGCATTTATCTATTAGAGTATACATGTAAACTCGCTACACATACCAAGTGAGGAAAGAATGACCGATGTATTATTTTAGTTACATACAGATCATAGTAGGAGCGGCATTTCACTGAAAATGATGAATAAAATTCAAGCGCAACTTTTATTTTTCTGCGTTGTACTATAATTCATTCTAGGGACTGAGCTTAGGCTGGCTGAGGTACTTCACTGGTTGGTGTAAAGTATGCAGTAGGCGCACAGTTAGGAAATTCGGAAGCCTTATTACTCCATGAACTATTATTCTGAATTTTTGTATTCTAGAGCAGTGTTACTCAACTGTGGGTCTGCGGGCCGGTGCCGGTCTGCAAGCCACAAGCTGCCGGTGCACGGCATCACCTCCCAGTATTTTCTCCGAAATAAGTTGATAATACTTAGAAATATCAGCGGTCCCGAGCCCATTGATAACAATAATGCCAGCGAGACACGTCAGATAGTTTGAGAAGCACTGTTTTAGAGCACTAACCACACGAGCATGGGGAATTATTATCCTTGTAAATGTTATTCCGAAAACTGCACGCTCAACATGAGGAGTAAAACCGTTGTGCACATCTTTAATGACACAGCAAGCTCGTGACTAATTAATGTTTCCAAAATCCATAATTGGAAATGCGCACTTGTCAAACTGGATTATCTCCACTCATATGAGTTAATTTGTAGAAATTCCTCTATTTGGCATAATTGAACAGCTACACTGTCGCAGAGGAAATTATTATCGTAATTGGAAAACATATTGTCACGGTTGTTTTTTCAACCTACGAGCTTGCTCCTTAATGAGAAAGTACAAACAGTACTTTCCCTAACCACAACTTCTGCCATTGACTGCTCTAATGTGTTTATCGTATCAGAGGTGCATGCAATTGAACGTGGCTGCTACGATCGATACCACCACTGAATGTAGGTTACGAAGTGTGATCTGTTTTCTGCGAGCAGAAGGACGTTCTTCAGCCGAAATCTATCTAAAATTGAGATAAGTGTACGGTGACAACTTTATGAATGAGGGTAGCGTTCGAAAATTGTGTAGAAATTTCAAAAAGGGTGAGCAAACGCCCATGAAGAAGGTAGACAAGGAAATAAGTCTGTCGCTACTGTAGGCTTTGTTCAGCGGGTTGATCAGGTGATCAGCACCCAACAAAGCTTTACAACTGTGAACTTTGTGAAGAATTATCAGGAATTTCAAGGTCTGTTTTATACTCAATCGTACGAGACCTCAGATATCTGATGCTGTGTGCCTGTTGGGTGAGGGCCCGTTGTGTCTGTCAAGACGTATCTCTCCTCAATGGTGGCTAACTTCTTTGAAGAAGGCATCAAGAAGTTTGTGTCGCAATATGACAGATGCCTCAACCGTATGGCAATTATGTAGAGAAATAAGGGAAACCCTGCAACAATTTTTTATAAAATTATTATGTTATACATCATATCCTTTTATAACTCATTAAAGCTTGACAAAAACAGCCCTCGTGCATTGAAAACATTTTTATATTAAGAATTGCAGAGTAAAAGTTGACGGATTTGGGGAAACCATTATCACTAATAGATTCAAAATACTACTTTAAATTACGCAGTGTAAAAAAACTAGAATCTCTAAAATTTAAATATGAACTTAATCGTTATTTAAAATACGGAACAAGTACATCTATATAAGTAAACTCGATAGAAGCAGAGCAAAAAAGCAGCTGCAGCCAGCGCAATTCCTACAACTCATGAGCCTCTCGAGTGAGCTGCACGGGGTTGCTGAACTCAACGAGGCCATATCTTTCTACACGGCAAAGTTCGTGCTCAACTGACAGTTGCTGACCGTGGATACCAGATGAGCCAAAAACTGCCCAAGTTCTGAACTTAGTTGAGCCGGCGCTGCTGAGCGGCCGCTTACCAACTTTTGATGAGACCTCTGTTGCAAAGCCTGACATACACCGCATGCCTTGCTTAGTGTTCACATTCCATGGTGCGATATGCCTTTATCTACTTTGCAGCAAAATTATTTTACCAGAATAATTTAGGTTGAAGAGAGTGCAAAATTATATTACTTTAATATTTAATTATCTTTAATTTTCTACTTAATTGTCTGTGAAGAGCAACAACTGAGACTAGTCAGGAACTGTAACCTGCTTTTCCTTAAAGTCTAAATACTATTGTCTGTCGTCGCTGTCTTTCGTGTTATTTCCAACAACTGAATTCTGTCAAAACAGCTACTTAAAATTTAAAATGGTCCCTTACCACTTTACTCATTAACCGTACATCACTGTAGATGTCACAAGCTTGTGAAAATTTTGTACCACTTCATAAAGTAATTCAAAAGAGCGCTATCTCTTTTTCTACCTTCACTGCTTTTCAAAAACGTATTAGAAGTATGTAGATCATTTCAGTTTTCGGTTTCAATGAGGTTCTGTATAATTGCGTCTTTGGAAAGACTGAACCTAAGTTCAGTAAAACCAGACAGCGAAAAAAATTCGAGTATACTTTAACCGAGATCAGGGACAGTGTTTACCGAAAGGTATGCTCTACCTGATAGCATTAACTAGTGCTTAAGATTATAATTATATCATTCACATTAAATCACTTCTATAAAAGGATATTATGTAGTTATTAAAGTATTTTTTCTCTCATTCCAGGAAATTTTCATAGTCGTAAATAAAAACTTTATGGAAGCAGTTGAAATTTCCAACACTAAAATGTCCAGTCAGCTTGAAACGCGTCAGAACTTAAGTCAATAAAGAAAATTAAATGGCAACAAATGTATGTAAGATATGAGTTGAATTCGCTCATTGACATTCGATTAATAAGCAAAGCGAAATACAATTAGTCACAAGTCAATTTACCTGACTTCAGGGTTGAATATACCTCTTCTGGACTAAACAAACCAGAGTTGCTTCTGGCCTTAGTTCATGCGCAGTACACTAATCTCCATTAACTAGCAGTGACGAATATTAGAAGTTGCTCTAATAACAAATTTTATGAAATTTAGCGACAATGATTAGAAGATACTCAGATAACTAACATCGAAAGATATTCTGATAACGAATATTAGAAGATGTCCTGGTTGAGTTTTTCACTACACTTGATGGCCCAGCTTACGCCTATCACGACACAACGCCACTCTGGATTAGTGCATGAAGAAACAGCAGAAAATTTTTTCTCAATAGTGTAGGAACTTGCATGCACAGGAGTAGTATATGAAAAGAGCGTCACAGGATAGTTTTCATTTTCATTTATAGTTCCCATGTGATATTGAAAACTATTTGGGAAAGCTTAAACACAAAATTTAAAGAACTAAACTTTCGACTTAAAAGTTTAAAATGTAAGAACTAAATTTGAAATCCAAATTGAAAACCAAACTTTCAATTTAAAGACTGAATTTTCATGTGCATATTGAGTTCCTGCGTAAGTTTGAAAATGAATTAATTAATACAAAAAATACAATCTTCCATTTCTCTATTTCAGATGACTGAATTCTCATATTGCCATATAGTTACCACATTAGATAAAAAATTACATTATCTGCATTTACATTATTTTATTTCAATTCTTGTTTTGTGATCACTGAAACATATTCGAAGTAAATTGGGATAAACTGTTCCACCGAATTTGGTGTTCAATGTTTGAGTTTCAACCAACTCTAAAAAATGGTTCATTCAGAGAAAACACAATGTATCCTTGACCACTTTCTTGTGGCTGATGCAGAACTAGTTTTTTAACAACTATTCACACTTCGGCTGAGGCATCAGTTAGAATTCCTAGTGTTTTCTTCAAAAGTGCCTTCGTTAAATAGGAGCATTATAAAAAATAGTGAAATTGTTGAATAGATTTTGTAATTGTAATCGTGCAAGATAACACTCTTTGCAGTATTAAAAATTGGTATCTAATATTGCATGATTGTTTACATCGCATTGCATTTACATTGCATAGCAAGAATTTTCTGCAAAAAATATATTTATGTAACTGTTATCAAATAAGGCAATTATTCCATGCAATCAAACGAAAAACTTTTTAATTCTGGTGTAATTACCGCATATTCAGTTAAAATATTCACTGAATGAGAGAAAGCTCACGGAAACATTCTAGAATTTCAATTCATAGTTCGCTAGCTTGCAGCGTATTGGCTTGCGTTGTCGCAATTCATGGTTGTAGTTGCAGGCTCGAATCCCAGGAGTGTTTTCGGGGTTTTCAAAGGCTTCAGCGAGTTTTCACACAAAAATCCAGCTGGACTCTGACACAAGCCATCTGTGGTATATATTGAGTGACCATAGTCATAGCCTTTTAAAATCTGTGAACTTGAAGAGACCGACTCTTTCAATTGAAAAATGAGCATACGTCTGATGTCTACGTCTAGTAATTCACTGTTTACGTAGCGGCTGTGTATAAAAGTACAGATTACGTTACTGCTGGATTGTGAAGAACAAACGTTATAGCTGAAGAGCTCACCATTCTTTACCTGTGAAGACGTGATAAGATTTAGCACACGACGACTGGTCAAGAAAGAGTTGTTTTAATTTTTTTAAGCTCCTGGAAATGGTTAATTTTTTTTAATCTAATAAAAGTGATGGACATGAAATCATTCGATGTATGTCTCTTGTGTAACTGTAGAAAACATCCAAGTAGAAAAATTCTAAGAAACATCTTAAGAAAGGAATGACATTATATAATCCATAAATGAGAATGACCTTAGATAAAATAATAAATAATACATTGAATGTATTTTGTAATGCTTGCCTTATCACAATTAAAGAGTATAAAAGACATGAGAAATCTTTATAACGTAGAAAAAACTTAAACACAAATTTAATATCTGATTCATATAACCATAAAGCTTAGTATTATTACGAAATATGTAAAAAAGAAGTGACTGATAGGTATACACGTGAATAATTTATCAAATACTAAATTACTTAACCTGTTTAATACTGCTATGAATGATAAATACTTAGAAAACCAATATATTCACTGAAATTACAGTGATTTATCTTAGTGTTTTCATGAAAAATAGCACAACAGAAGTAAAGCCGATTCTTAAGGGACAAAAGTTTGATCATATCAAAGTACAACTAATCTAAAGGTACAGCATTATAAACTGGGAGTTGAAAATTAAATAAAATACTGTGAAGCATGGTTTACCTTTGGAAAGCTTACCAATGTATGGAAGAAGTTTATAGATATCGGAAATTGATACAAAGGAGTAATTAAAATGTTTTAAAACATACGAGACGATAAATTGCAAGATTTTAGCACAGAGGTGGTCGAATATAATCTAATTCAAAGATCTAGCTACATTGAATTACCTGCAAATTTTTGAAACCCAGATTATAAACTCATCAATATAAAAAATAATGATAATAAGTGTTTCAAATGATTTGTGCAAGATATTTTTGCAGAAACAAAAAACATGATCAAAAAATTACGAAAAGGCTCATAGCAGAAGCAGAAAAATCAGATTTTATGCATATAAAACTCCCTTTATCAAGAAAAAAACAAATTGGATAAATACAATAATATATCTATGAACGTTCAAAGTTTCAACTTTAATAATGGACTGTGTCTACTTAAGATAACAAAAACTAAAAATAGAGTTGTTGTTTCATTTTTGTTAATAACAAATGAGAATAAAAGCCATTATATATTTTTAAAATTTTTAATTCATTTCATTAAAGCAAATAATCATTACAAAAAACGTTTGACCATATTTTTTATGGACGTTTAAAAGAAAAGACTCATTAAATAATCATATAAATGACCGTTCAATTCATACTTCGATAAAATACACATATGATATACTCGTATGTAGATAAACTGAAATTTAAACAGTACCAAAAATGATTAAACATCTATTTGTGATGTGTGTAGGTTGTTAATAAACTTTGTGAACAATATCTTTTTGTAGGTCAGATCCAGATTCAAGCTATTCAATTAATATACAAACACTTTCGCCGGACATTTTTCTTTGTTACACGAAATATTAGGCAGATCATTATTCGAAATTAAAAATTTAAACGGTAAAGATACTGCTAAGAAGTCTGTAGAATATTTAGACAAAGAAACTAAGAGAATTTATGGATGATTAAAAGAGAATGTAAAATATGAAGAAAATTATAGATGCAGTGACCATACCCACCTTACTGGTGTATTCTGCAGAGCTGCTAATCTAAAGTGTGATTTTGAGATAAGGAATAAAAATCACAAACAATGTTGTGACGTGACTTATCGAAGTACATATGGTGCTCACTAATTTATAAAACATTTAGGAAAGAGACCTGGAATGTTAAAAGCTATTCCACTTACTGTTCGAGAATATATGACTCTACTCAAACAATAAAAGTGGATTCATATACAGCGGGGGAAACAAATGTCCATGCACGTTAATATCCTTTATTTATCAAATTTCTGATAAATAATAATGAAATTTACCGATACTATATTTGCACACAGATGCATAAATTAAGAATGTGCACAAGAAACGAATAAAATATAGTAAGTAATGAAGTTATACAAATTTATAAATATTTAGTGGTGAAAAAATTATTCGTACAGAACACGAATAATAGATAATTCTAATTTAATACTTCTTACCATAACAATTATTCAGTTCGGCTTCAATCAACCTTTTTATGGAGTTCTTCCTAATATGAATGTTTCTTTAAGAATTTAACCCCATACCTTATTACAAATTTTCTCCAAATTTGAAATTCTCGTTGAAGCTCGTGAATAAATTTTGATTTTCAAATAACCCCACAAATCTCCAACGGAGTGTAAGTCTGGAGACTTGCTTGGCCATTATAGTAATTTTAGATTGTGGTTGACTATCTTTTTTTGTAAACTTCGTCGTGTGCTTGGGGTCATTATCTTATTGTTAAAATCCACTCTACAAGCAGTTGAAGCTTTTCTACTGAATCACACAAATTATCGTTCAAAATACTTTGGTACATCTCTACATTCATTTTACCATCTATCACGTGTAAATCGTCAATGTCATTTGCAGGAAAACACCCCCACACCATAAGGTTACCACCTCCAAACTTTACAGTAGGAATTGTGTTCGCCGCACAGGTTGTAACATCTCTTCTCTAAACATGGCTACGTGAATTTCGGCACAGCAATTCAATTTTCGACTCATCTATTTATGGTTTATTTTTCCAGAACGTATCACATTTATTTTTACATTCGGAAACAAATTTCAAACAGGCATCTTTATGCCTTTTGGTCAACAGTGGAGTTTTTCTAGAGGAGCGTGACTTCAGTAACTGTTGAAGTTCAATGTTGATAGTTCGTATTGCAACACTGGTCCCTGAAGCTAATAGATGTTCTTGTAACTCCATTCTGGTGATCATTGTTTTATTTTCGGTTCCTCGTCTAATTTTTTAAGGGTATAGGGAAAGATTTGTGTGTTACGCCATATCTTATTTTGTTTTCAAACGTTCCTGATATTTATATTTTGGAATAAACGAAGAAATAGTAGAAAATGAAATTCAAAAGTTCTGTGATATTTTTCTGCAACTATTGTCAGTTTTCCACTGTTCGATTACTAAGGTTTTCACGGAATTTGTGAGTCCTTTACCTCTCATCATTGCTACAACACTACTGTATAACTTCGTAATGTTGAATCAACCAACTAGTATTTTGACAACTCGGGGTGACTACTGTTAACAATTATTGGAACAAACGAGAAAGTTGTAGTAACAAACACCTTATCCAAAAAGTGTTTTGTGTCTTTCATAATCAGAAATATGTTCCATACGAATCCTTTTTTCAATCCTGAATATTCACAATTGTATATAAATCAATTATTTACTATATTTTCTTCGTTTCTTCGGCATATTCTTACTTTATCCATGCGTGCTCAAATACAGTATCGGTATATCCCATTTTGGTTATCATAAATTTAATGAATAAAAAATTTTAGCATGTACGAATCGTTTTTCGAGATATTTGTAACACTTGGATACCTTTAGATTTGTGTCACCATCTATAGATAGATTACAGAAAATTTAATGGACTACCAAATCATAACAAAATACTTACTCACGAAAGAACAATCATATTTAGTTAACCAGAAAGGTAATTACCCATATGAATATGTTAATACTTTTGAGAAAATGAAAAGTAGAAATTTACCATCTAAAAGGGAGTTCCTCGATAGCTGATAAAGTGATTACAGTAGATTGAGTAGAGAACACATTACGGATGATGAATATCAACATCATTAAACGTTTGGAAAACATTTAATTGTAAAATATTCAGAAACTACCATAATTTATATCTCAAAGAAGTTACATTATTGCTGGTTGATTCATTTGATAACTTTAGAACGACGTGTATGAAAACTCATTCCCTTTATCCAGCACATTGTTTGCCAGGGTCTGGATTATTATCCGATGCATTTCTAACGTATACAGAAATAGAATTAGATTTGTTAAATGATCCTAATGTGAGTGTGTGTTCATTGAAAAACGTATAAGAGGAGCAATTTCAACTGTATTAAAACGATACTCAAAAGCAAATAATCCCCGTATACCTTAGACATGTGAAGGAAAAAAAATAATTGAAGGGTGGAAAGCATTAGTAGACTACCCGACACATTTGCCAAAAACCAGGGATCGTCGAGCAAGAGTAGACTACTGTCCTCTAGTCTAGTCATCTCGTATAATCATGTCGCGTTGGCGTCAAGGTGAAGTACACTACTTGCAGTAGTCCAGTACACCAGATCCAAGGCTGTAGTAATGCTGCTCAGGTGAAATGAATTACTCTCAGTTTACCAAGTCCGTATAAGAGAACTATTGTGATTAGTTGGAGTTTTCGTTGTGACTTGTAATTGGTTGGTGTTCTCGTCAAAGAAAATTGTGCTCCATTCTTTGTTCTGTGGGTAACGAAGGTAAATTTCTGGCTATTAATATCGAGATCAAAACATTTAAATTATTTTTTGTTATTGTTTTTTGTAAAATAAAGTCATTGTAAACAATCTTGTGGAACATACATCTGACTAA
>VCRD01009121.1:1450-15556 GCA_006783055.1 Trinorchestia longiramus
GAGAAGAATTTGATCGTCTTCTGTTACACACCGAAGTAAGGTGGCTTTTCAAAGGAAATTGTTTGAAACGATTTTTTTCTCTTTTTAACACCGTAGTGGAGTTCCTGCAGGAGAATAAATTCTACGCCTTAAGTGATGATCATCTCATAGCTTGCAAAAGTAACATCGCCTACTTGACAGACTTATTTGACACATTTAACGATTTAAATTTGCAACTACTAGGTGGTGATGTAAATCTTATCAAAGCAAAATTGAAGATTTGTAGTTTCATTGACGAGCTTACTCTCTTTAGGAATAATATCGGCTGCCGAAATTTTTCTCAATTTCCAAATCTTAGCGAGCTAGAAAATGAAGAGTTTAGCACATCTGGACAGGATGATGACATCCTGATTTTTTGTAATCATTTGAATTCTTTGCATGAAGACACGAATCGCAGATACCAAGATTTGATCAATATGGAAGTACCAGACTGGCTGCTAAATCCATTTACAGACGCTTGGAAAAGTGACAACAATTCTGCAATACAAGAAGAGCTGTTAGCTGGAAAAAACGACTTCGAATTAAAACCTTTTTTAAAAAAAACCTTACCATGAATTCTGGTTACAAAGAGAAATACCTTTAAAGTATCCGAAGTTGGGGAGGTAGTAAAACTTTATTTCTTCGCTTTTTGTTCTTCATACATGGCTGAACGTGGATTTAATGCAGTTATGCAGCTTCTCAGTAAACGAAGAAATCGACTCTAGATAGTACAAAAGGGAGATTTAAGACTACTTCTCAGTAGCACTGAGCCAAGAATAGACGAATTGGTCAAAAAACACCAAACTCATCCATCTCATTAAAAGGATAAAAGGTAAGTTCGAATTATTTATAATTATATTAACTTTAAAATATTGTGTTACTGGTAATGAAGTGTGAGTAGGATAAATTTAACATAAAGGGGGCGTTGTTGAAAAATCTCTTGTCCAAAGGAGCGTTAGTTCAAAAAAGTTTGGGAAACACTGGCCTAGAGCATGGATGGTGATAAACTGAACAAAGAAAACTAGCGCGGTGGGTTATACACATATGCAGGTACGTCTTTGTGTCAATAGATGTTGAATTACGTAACAAAAAGAATTGGAAAACCCGATTGAACCACTTAAGATAGTCAAACACTGAAGTTTTCAAATTCGTTAAAATTTGTCTTGTATAAAACAGTATATGTAAGATTAGATTTCCACGGAAAATGTTCTTGCGGCTGGTAAGACGAAAATGACTGTACTTGAAGACATTATAGTTGTAGTCTTTCCTATAACTCGAAGCACATGTTTGAGTATTGTCTGAGTTGACTGCTTGTGTGTGTTACAGTAGACACATGGACTTGCTTGGATCGTTTGGATGTTTTCAAATAGGAATTTCCATATCAAGGAACATTAGGATTATTATGGGCTGTCAGTGTCAAAGAAGTTTACATTCTCAAGATAAGTTTGAAAAAACCCAGATTGCAGAATAATTCATTTTTTGGTAGTAGCCTAGCTATGCATATCACTGTTATTTTGCCTCTACGTGATTTTCATCAGCTTAATCCGACAGATTGTCATCGAATTAAGAGTAAATATTTTTTGGCACTGATAACGTTTGTAGATGATCCTCTGTTACGAAAAAAGTACGTTTGTAGTATTCTGAATGAACTCAGCTCTAGTTTAGAAAGAGCATTAGGCAATATTTTGACCACATTTGACTTCAATGTTAATATTTTCTGTTTTTTTCAATGCTCCAAGATTCACTGGAATCGAGGGTGGGGAGCTGGTGGTACTCTGGGGAAGCGATCATATCCCCGCTTTTATCCCCATCCGTGGACTAGTTCTCTCCCCCGTGAGTGGGGAAGTCTCGTCGACCCACGACATATGAGAAAAGCAGAGCCAGCTCACTTTTGCCCGTTGGATAAGCTTGTAGAGAGCTATTCCCACTCTTTGGACAGAAAGCAGGACAAATTTCTGGATGATGGTGGGAGTGCTCCGCAGGGCTACATATATGAGGCTGGTTCAGTCTTTGAACCTTTGGAAATAGGTGACGAAAATCAAAAGGAAGAAAAGTCCGTCAACGAGAGGAATCCACTAAGGAAAGAAGCCTTAGATCTGTCATCCGTGATGCTCGCAGGGAATGAAGGCAATAGCTGTTCAGTGGATGCGACCGTTATCTCTACGCTATTAGCTCAACTTGTACATGGAAGTATACTGAATGCTTGTAATTGAGTCAAAATATTCAAAATTGAGGTACAAGACGCTCTTCTCGTATGATTTAAGACCGTGCATACCTTTTTGAAGGCCCTTTCATAAATGCAATTATTTCAATGAGGGGATTTTAAAAACATAGCTGCCAAATTATAATGCACATTTATTATTCGGTTATAAGATTGTCTGTTAAATGTGGCATGGGGATAAATAAACTGACTAATGACTTAATATTCTAATCTGCATGCATGTTATTCTGGTTCCGCAGGTGCCTCAAGTCTTTTATTGCGGTAAGGTTAAAAGAAAAGACAACAGAAATTTTAAATTAATTTGGTGCACTTCGTAGATTTAATTTTCACCATGTTGATTAAAACTTTAATTTAGTGGTTTTCCTTAATCTCAATTAATGAGAAATGCTTATTTGTTCATCAATTTTGAAAAAGTTCAATAACGCTTTGGTGCACTCAGATGATTCATTCGGGTAACGGTGAGCATGTAAAAGGCTCTTGGTTCGTAAATTTTTGTTTAATTATGTTCTTTTCCGCAAATTGTGCCAGTCGCATAGATTTTATGGTTCCACAAGAAATTCTTACAAGTTCTAGCATGCTTTCCTCCAATGCTGCTTCATTTTATATCTTTGAAAGTACTTTTACATTTCTGGTATGATCGTCTTTGCGAAATAATGAATAAAAATAATTTCTTGTCCATTATGCCACCCTGAGAGTAACTTCTATGAACACATGAGGAGTAAATTATTTACAGGAGAGGCTTCTTTCATCGCTCGGTCAGAAATTCGAGCTGTGGGACAACGTTTGCTTTACGAATTAACGTAAAATAACTCGTATGACTTTCACAAGTCCACTAATAATTTTGTAATAGTTGTACTGTATTACATCACTAATTTTCCTCATCCCCTTCAGTAAACAAAATGTATTTGTAGCAATCATTTATTATATTCGTCGCTGAAGTGAATTTAGAAATACAAATTAAACTTCGGGTAATGAAAATCTGGTACCTTCTCAAACAACGCTTCTACATCACAACTCTCTACCAGTCCATTTCATAATTATGGATTAATGAACTGGAAATTTTTTGTACATTACCAACCCCACAATTAGTTATTTGAATATTTTTCCTCCCCGGGGTGCTAGAGTTCACTACCCTCTGCTTACTTGACTACAGTCTGATGGTTACAGCTGGAGAGATAACATAAAGTGACACATCATAGAGGGGCGCGGGAAGCTCACATCTGCGATGTTGTTGCAGTACTGGTGACATTTTTTGCGTCTTACTGGTCGACCAAGTTAGCCCTTTATCTGTGCAGTCAGTAGTAATTATCAGTAGCACCGAAGTTGATAATTTCATCCTGACGACAAGATACTCTCAACAGTACATGTATTAACACGACCGTAAAATACACACATTACGCGCTCAGAGAGTCTATGGAATTCATGAATAAACTGGGTACTCATCTTCTCACGCAGTATTTGAATAGAATTTATGAAAATCTTCGTGATGAAAATAATTGAGTTATTGTGGATTGCTAATCTTGTGTTATTTCTGATCATTGCATTTAATTTCATGAAGAAAAAAGCTAAATACCATCTGCTGACCCGAAATATTGTTTTGAACATTTTTTCTGCTACAAATTTTGGTATGCATCTTCAATTGAAATATATGTAAACCGACATAATTGGTGTTCGTCAGTCATGTTTCACAATTAAGAAATTTTCACATGACTTTCAGATATCTTAAAGGTGTAGCTATTAATTGTCATACATGTATGTATATTAATTTATTAATTAATATAAAGGTGATAACATTAATTAAATTGTAATGTTTTTGGTGCAGGCCGAAGCGCTGAGGGTCATCGAGTGTCAAACAAGTGCAAAAGAGCTCGGACACCTGCAGTTACAGGATGCACAACAGTAGAACAGATATGTTTCTCCTGCTTCAACTTTGAAAATTTGTCTAACGCCTTTAAAAAACTGTCTTTTGTCTCCACTGAAGTCCTGGCGAGCAAGTTTACTGAGTATTTTTTAGATCGAAGTCATCAGTGGACATCCTGGCTAGTGGCGCCAGCTCGTCATGCCCGCCATCCGTGGTGGTTGTGAACATTATTTCAAGCTGATATTCAGGAGTATGTTTCGAAATTGAAATATCTCTGGTAACACATGATAGTTATTTAAATGAGGCTACTTGAAACCTGCAAGAGATTGTAATGCACTTAGTGATGCACGAGATGAAAAGAAAAAAGGTTGCGAAACATTTTTAGATCGTAGTTATCAATATAATGTTCATGGAGCAAGTTTGCATGATCTAATTAATTTGAAAGAAATTCTTACAGAATTCTATACCTCCTAATCACAATTTGTTTAAGAAATTTTTCCTTGAGAGTAAATTCATAGAAGGCTGATAAAAGTTTGATCATAAGAGGTTCTAAACACCTAAGAAGCGTACAACACAGTTTATCGAAACCTACATAGATTTATAATTAAAAATTTCTCATTCCTCAACAATATTACAGGTAAATACGACTTGGGGTACGTGAATTCTACAACGTCTAGTTTTACTATTGCATCACCAACAATAAAAGATTGTGTAGCATTTCTTACTGTGAAATTCTCTGGAGAATAAACTCTTTCATGCAAGTTTGTTCCTAGTTAGTCTACGTTATGTAATGAATGTTTGATCAAATGCTTATTATGAATTTTGGCGCATTCAATTGCTGTGACAGAAGTTCTTTGTGCTTGCTGATGTAGCTTTCTGAATACCAGCATACGCAGGGGAACTGCGCTTTGGAACAGGAATACAACAAATGACCAGCAATTACATAGTCAGAGTTCACCAATTCACTCTTATTCAATGACAAATAATTCTAAGGTGTACATTGATATTTACAAGCCATGAAGTTGGATAGAAAACCACGGTGTCCCATTGATTACTATACGGGAATCCCGCATTCTTATTGGTACTGGTTTTGTATATCGCTCAATTGAAAGAACTTTCGTGAAACTACTTTGAGGGTATATCGGCATCTATGTATCTATCCATGTTAACAAGGAGGTTACGTTACTGTTATACTAACGACACAGTAAAAATAATTAAATTTGATCCGATTGATCCTTCTATTTTGACAAAGAACTGCATATTTTATGTTTTTTCTTTACCCAAACATTGTATGATAAAGAGGAAAAGAGAAATTTTACACGGCGGTTGCTGGTCTCAACGTGGTAGAGCAACCGTTGAAATCAATATTCCAAATATGTGCAATTTCTGTTGTGATGTTTGCACGGAATCAATACATTTATTGCTGGTAATATTCTACTGAATGACTACGACATAGTTAAAAGATATGAGGAGCTCTAGTAGCAAGACGAAACTTAATAAACTGACTTTTTGAAGCTGTTAAATGCAATGCAGTTTTAAACGCGGGTATTTTTCATCAGCAAAGCTATTTCGAGCACAAGGCTAAGATGCCTCAATATTGAGTTCAAAATTGATTCAGAAGAGAGAGATAATTTCAGCTGTAACATCAAGGTGCATCTATGGAACGCTTTATTCTCTACAATGTCCTGCAACGAAACGAACGAGGGACTGAAACCTCTTCTCTCCTCCTTGGAGAGTCTGTCTTCAAGGAGGGAGGGAGGGAAGGATGGATGGAGTGAGAGAGAGAGATGAAGAAGGCATGAAACACTTTACGAGTTTATAAGAACGAGTAAGGAATGGACTGTTCCTGACTGTATAAAAGATGCATTACCAAATACTAAAATATTTAGACTAGTTAAATTTTCCTACAGGAAATGAAATGAAGAGTCTGCTACCTCTGCAATGAAAAGACGAGTCAATAAAATGAGTATAAGCTCACTCAACTCAGACGCAAAGGGTCGATACAGTACATAATCTTCATAGCATATTCTCGCGCTGAGTTGCTGAATCTGCTTAGAAACCATGAGGTTGTTTGGGGCCTCTGAAACAGTCTGAGTATTATCGTTCTTATAGACCTAAAGAGTGGCTTGGGAATCGTACCAATTCTCGTGCTGCTTCATGTCTGTCCAGTTGAGTTGATCAACAGTTCCTACTTATATACCTATGGTGCAAAAGTAGGATGGTACTTGTGTCTTTATCATAGCATGAGGACATTTCCCTATGAGTGAACTCCTATTTAAAGATCCAGTGTAGTGAATGCAAACACGGAAGCTTGGTAGTGAAGTTATTGAAACTTTATAAAGATTTCTAAATTTGGTCACAAATGAATAGCTTATTAACATACACTTATCGTCAACGGAATCTTGTGTTTGAAAATCTTTCAGCTCAGCGTAGCTGAAAAAAATGGATGTTACAATTTTTGGGAGCGACAAAACGATAAAAACATGTTCCAATGCAATCAATTACCTGGTCAAGCGCTCGAATGCTTTCTTCTACTTGTAACTGATTTATTTCATGGTACGAGTGAATTTTTTTCTTACTTCATTTAAAAAAGTTTAACAGTTTAATTCATACGTCGTCATAATTCCCAAAATATGTTGATCATGTAAGTCACCAACCTTATGTATATACAGGGTCAGGCAAAATGATCTGACACATTTGTAGGTTAAATGTGTCAGATCATTTTGCCTGACCCTGTAGTATTATGAAGTACGATGGAAAGTCTTCTTTAATGTTTCGTTTACCAGACCTAACTTTCGTGTGTTGGCTTGGCCAAAGTTTAACAAACTTTGAAAGGAGCAAATGATGCTCTCCTTATGGAACGAAAAAAGATAAGTTTTACATGTCAGTTGCCTAGAAACGTTCATGAGGTTAACAAATCAATTCGACATCCAACCCTGACTTCTAGAAGAGTGAAATGAGACGAAATTTATTCCTCTGAGTCACATGTTGGTACAATATTGAATTGTAAATAGTGTCTCAAATTTTCATACTAAGAGTTGTCTCAGAAAACGTGTGGAGAGTAATTAATCAAACGATATCTATGCATTTCACTTCGTTAGAACAAAAAAAAATGTGTCCAGAAGTTGAAATTAACTAACTTTAAGCCAAGATATGAAACTTTTTCATCAAACATTTTATGGTAGTTTTTTCTACAACTTCATCCTCATACTATTGATAGCGAATTGTTCTCTAATATTAAAATATAATAATTAGTAGTTCACTAATATTGAACTATGATAGAAGTGCAATATTACTTCGTTAATGAAAATATGAACGTTCAAACTTTGAACTGAGATATTCCGTAAGTAACTTCTACGAGCAATGTACGTATATAATCGTACCAAACCTCTTAAAATACCAGTTTGCTCCTGCTATGTTTTTCATTGTAGTGAAACTTGGACGACATCGCTGAGTGTTGTGCATGTCTCTTCATTTGCCTGAAATAATCACTTTCACCACTTAGGACTGTGAGAGGTTACGAAGAGCTGGACTGCTTCAGATAAGGGACGTTGATAAGGGTCACTTCAAGTTGATAAAACGCACCGAACAATCGCTCAATGGGTCATTCTCTCCTAGGAGTCACTGAGTGAACTATCAGCATCAAAGAAACAGGAAAATTAAACTTATTCGTGATTGAATCTCCAATCAAATCTGGTTAGAAACAAAAACTTGAATAACATTTGAGATAAATATTTATTTATATTTCACCTGTGGATCTACTGTACAAAAATATAAACTTGTAATTGAAACATAAATCATTGAAACTGTTTGAAAAGTGTTTAGACTGAAGTAAATTTTCTACTAGTAAAATTTAACGTACGCTAATTGTATCTTTTTGTGCTATATTTAGAAAAAATTTTAATAAGTAAAGTGAATATTCTGCTGGCAAAAGTTACGTCATTATTTATGTTAAGCGTCTTGTTGTATCCTATGGGAGGAAAATTAAACGATTTTGTTAACATAAGCAACAGTTCTCTGAAGGCTCAAAACTATGTATTATTCTGAAGTACGTCAAAGCTTATATACATATTTACCAAGGTTGTTAGGCTCGGTGAAACTCGGAATTCTCATGAAATCGGGAGCCAAATCTCAGCATCGAGAGGGCTTCGAATTCCTTTTTTAAGAAAATAGTATACTCCTTCCAGCTATCTGTAGGTGCATAGCAAGTGAAGAAAGATACTATGAAAATAGGGTCAGGAATAAAAAATTAATTCGTTCGAGGACAACGAAATATGTTATGCTGGATACTTTTATATGTGAGTCATATTTTTAGCCATTATTGGTTGTACAAGAAGAATATTTTGCCAAGAATATCTTGAGTAGTCAACAAATGCTCATGAAGAGCCCAACATGAGCTCTAAGCTTAGCTGAAGCACATGATGCTTCCAAGTTTTTCTCCTAACAACCCTGCCTATGCGCCTTATTTTACTTGCGAATATCTGGTGAAATATGTAAAGTTCTCAGCTTATTAAATCTAAAGGAAATACAGTCGGGCCTATAACCCTAAAAATATTATCCGTATAGTGAACTTTTGGGGATGCAACATATGGAAATGATGGTCTGTCTCATTCAAGTGTTCTTATCATATAGAACATTTTGCATTCAACATTACGAAGACATTATAAAAAGATGTATGAGAGGAATGACACTTCGAACAAGATGATGATTAAAATAAACTTGAACATTTTATGATAATCTAGTCAATTGGCAGACTTGAATTATATGATAAGAATGCTGGGAACATTGAGAAAAATAATGCTTTATGGGACCCCAACAGCATCAGTAAATCGAAGCAAAACATGAAAGGAAATTGACCACTAAATAGCTACAGCAAGAGATAAGCAACAATAAAAAATAAGAAAGGTTACTCAATTCAACATGAATTATCATAATTTATTGGAGCCAATGATTTTCGTCGTATTCCTGACATTTTTCTGTGCAAATCCTCTCTATTTTTTTCTCATGGTAAAATTGCTTTTACGTTTATACATATCTGCTGAGGGAATTTTAGGTCGTTTCATAGTGGGAAAGCTCATTAAAAAGTTTTGCCTACGATTCCTTATTTTTCCATTGTACATCATGTGAACATATAGTGAATTCTGTTGAATAACTTCACGTTCTGTTATTGAGTTAACTGGTACACTTAGTTTACACAGAAGATTTCCCTCTGACCCCACCATGTTACTGATGGGAGTAGTGATTCTGTTGATTGGATTACTGAGCACAGTAGGGGTGGATGCAGGTGGTCACCCCTACGCTGTACCTACGGTGGGTCAAGTGTGGCCCAAGCCGCAAATGACAATGTCGCAGACAACCACTGTGGTCGTCGATCAGGATCAGTTCAAGTACGCACTTAAAGAAGTTCTGTATGATTTTTTTAAGCTCGTTCTGATATGATTTTTGCAAATTGTTATGAATATAGTGTCGTATAACCAAAAGATTACGTGAATTAAGACAATTACATTCAATTAACTTTGCATGAACAATCATTGTTTAACTTACGTACACTTTGATGGCGAAAATAGCGTTTCAGCGTAGTAATTCGGACATAAGAAACATGACTCTCATATATATCTTTTTGTGTTCTACACGTAGTTTCAGTGTCACCGGAGAGACATGCCCTTTACTGGAGAGGGCTCTTCAGCGTTACTTGGACATAATGTTTCCTGATAGAAAGGTAAAAGTTCAAAAGCATTTCAATTCTTGCTCGGTAAGAGAACACTTTATTTCTGACGGTTCGTTTGTATGGCACTAAAGGAATGAGTGAGTTATAAAGTGAGGTTACGAAGCTGACTACTAAACAGTAAGATATTTTAACGGATAAACATGTTCACCTCTGTTTTCTTTCATTTGAAAGCGAATGATTTATTATTTTTGTATTTTAGGAACAGAAACAAAAATTGTTTTCTACTTCCTTTCATTTTATTATACGATGATAACAGTGAACTCCGGGACTCAAATTATTCTTCATCCTTATGACAGAAATCAATGGCTGCAAAGCTTGAGAAACCGAAGAAGGATGTGAAGGACCTGTCTGTGTTTGAGATCAGACTTCTGTCGCCCTGCGAGGATGCGCCTTATCTCCACATGGACGAGCAGTACGAAATTAAGGTACTGTATCAGTGCTGTGTTTAGAGGCATTAATATTGTAAGTAGAGATGAGTAGAAATTAATTTCTATGAATTAACAACTTCATGATTGCTTTTTTCATTAAGTGTAACAAATAGTGCAGTGTTGAGATTGTAAGACCTTTGGAGTGCTACCTGCG
This sequence comes from Trinorchestia longiramus, assembly GCA_006783055.1. NCBI lineage: Eukaryota > Metazoa > Arthropoda > Malacostraca > Amphipoda > Talitridae > Trinorchestia > Trinorchestia longiramus. The sequence continues at coordinate 11,861 of VCRD01009121.1, forward strand.
CCGTTTTGGTTCCGTTAAGGCAACTGTTTAGAGATCTTGCCTTACGTCTACTCGAGGTAGACGCCCTGTGAGTCGGTTAGGGCTTGTGATCTCCAGTGATAGCCTGCTACGGTAGCGGTCATACAAAAGCTTCTACTCAAGTGTATAAGGTTGAAACACCGAGTAGAAGTTGGAACATTTATTGACAAAAGTTACATGGGTACGGCTTACAATTACTGAACACTTTGGTGGACTAGATTGGAATCTAGCGGTAACTAAATTAGAAATGACGTACAATAAGATTTGCATTGAGGGGTGACTTAGCCACTAGTTGCTGGTGAAAATACGAGAAGACTGTGTTGCGTTGAGGGGTGACTAAGCCACTACAAGATAAATAACCTCCATTACCTGTTTTACACCGATGATTGCCTAAGAAATCGTTCCCCACAATTTTTAATTTAATGCTGTCTCATATAAAAAGATCTGGGCATATTCTGGCAGACAAGCAATAATATTGCATCGATTGTTCTGTCAAAAATAAAGGAATTTTTGGTGAAAGTAATTCACTTGCATTACTCACATGCATGTTAATGTGTTTTTTTCATTTTTTCGCAACGAGTAAAAGTAATAATAGTCCAACTTAATCCTACCTTGATGTTTGATGTATGTTATATACTAAAGAGTATTTACGAAAATGATGCCGCATCCATATAAAACAATATTAGTGCTGTTACTTCTCAGTTTGTAGATATTCTTTCAACCAGAAAAAGCACTCATTTTTTTATTAATTATGAAAGCACATCAAATCACTCCAAGACGTCAGCGTACGTATTATCATCATTCAGTATAACGTTACGAAGTCTTTACGCATGATGGGTATCGAGGTGAAAGCTGTTACGTTAGGTTTTGTGTAAAACGGTATTCCTATTTTGAGCATCGTATTAATTTATATAACATATCATAATGGTCCTAACTTCAATTGAAATGCCAGGGTCGGTTCAAAAAAAAAAAAGAAGCATAAAAAATCGTGAGCATTATACAGGTGGTAAATATGAGCAAACGTACAGCGGTGAACGTCTTCCTGCACAGATCGACAGCCCCGATGAGCCCGGGGTGGGGAGCATCATATCCATGAGCGTGTGGGGAGTGCTGAGGGGGCTGGAGTCCCTGTCTCAACTCCTCATCCCCGACGAGGAAGGGGGCTTTTATGTCTACTCTACGCAGATCATGGATTTCCCGCGGTTTGCTCACAGGTATTGGATGGCACAGAAAGTGTTCGGCGATGCAACCATTGGTTCGAAGAAACTTCGAGGCAAAGTCTCCTACTTGGCCAGCAAAAGTTACCCAAATAGATGTACCTTCTAAATAAAACTTCAGATGAAAACAGCAAAGAAACATATTTTTGTAGTTTTTCGTAGGTTTCGTTGGTTTATTGAAACATTTGCCGGATTACTTTTGAGATTTGTAGAATATTATTTGAGAGCCGATTACCCCTCCGTATTAGGAAACCTTGAGTCCCTTTCAGATCATAAGCTTTCAATATCTGTTCACCAGGATTGAAATAAGATGCTCGTATTATGTTAGGAAATTCCATTAGCTCTTTATCAAACTGATCCCAATGAACGTCCCGCAAACAGTGTTCAGTTTTTACTTTTGGGTCCCTACGACCCTGTTGAGTGCAAGGAAAATTGACTACAGTGTTCCTGGGCGATAGATAAGCGAATATTATAGACCCAACTCAGGTTAGAGCTCTCTGACGTACGTACATGCAGAAAAATCATCTATATTCACATCTGCTCTATCTTGAGACTTGTGAACAGCCTGCCATCAAATACATCTGGGTCTTAACTCTGGATGTCCTGAGAAGGCACAAAGTTAGCGAGGTCCTAACCACATGAAGCTTCTCGTGACCGTAATATCTGAGATCAGATGAAGAGAGAGCAAACTCCTCAGAGAACTTTTCCAAAATTGCGTTCGTTTGATTGTTTTACAAGAGCTGTAAGTGAGGCAACCATCTCAATATTTTCCAGGGGCTTCATGATTGACACAGCCCGGCACTTCCTTCCTCTCAACAAAATCAAGGAGATGCTCGACCTCATGGGCATGAATAAATACAACGTCCTGCACTGGCACATCGTGGATGACCAGAGCTTCCCATACGTGAGCGACGTCTACCCTGACTTGAGGTGAGGCTTGGGCTTCAAATACTGCTATTTTCGCTGAAGTTTTAATTTTCAAATAAAAAAATATATTGGTCTACAAAACAATAGGCTACGACTTACAAATACTACAAATTGAAATTGTCTAAATGTTGAAAAGTATTCAGGGGTTCAATATTTGAAGAGCGTAATTATATTTATACATAAAAATAATTCTAAATAGAAGTAGGATGGTTGTCTTATGAGAATTCATAGAAATAAAAGGTGTTTGAAGAACAGGTATTTTGTGTAACAGGTTTGAAAAGATTACAGATTTAAAAAAATTCCATTGCTTCCTATCTATTACTGAAGAAAAATTATTGAACTGAACTCAGAACAGGCATACATGTATTATAAGCACTGTATTGTGGACACCAAAGGCCCCAGATTACTATAAAACACGCCATTTTTTCCCTTATTATTTTCAGCTTTACCCTGTTATTTCCGTAATTTCATTGAAGCATTCTTACACTACGAAGTCTTCAAATTTTGTATTATGACTTAAATTATAACAAATGAGAAGATTTAAAACGCCACAGCGCACAAGGAGCATGGAGCAGCGAACGTGTGTACACCGCAGCGGACATCGCTGACATCATCACTTACGCCACGGACAGAGGCATTCGAGTCATACCCGAGTTTGACACTCCAGGTGAGGTCCTCTCACTTCCAATAAATGTATCACAGTTGCTGACGCCTAGCATGTAGATGGCTGAATATTTTTTCAATAGTAAGCATCTGGCGAAAAGATTTAGTTCTCGCCAATGCGATGATTGGGCCACAATTTTATAAGTTCTTCAACCTCAGAAGTTAACTACATCTTGTGCACTTATGTACTGTACACTACAGTTAACTACATCTTGTACACTTAGGCATAAGTTTCAGGGTTATGTGCACCACGGAGAAGAAGTGAACTTGTTTTAACGTAAGTTATAGACATTATAAAATTATATATGCATGTTATATTGGAACTACAACACTACAAGTTAACACATCCCATCAGAGCAATAAAATGAAATTACCATTTTTCAACGAGTGCTAAGCCTTTATACAATAAAAAAACAGGAGTTCCACGAGTGGAAGTAACATTAAATAATTCAGTCACTAACCTTGAATGTCTCAGGTCACACTCTGAGCTGGGGAGATGGTCAACCAGATTTGCTCACCGAGTGCTACACCAAGTTAGTAAATTAAGGAGTAGGGTACTGAACTGTCCAGAGAGTGACTTTGCTTCAATCTTAATCACAGTCACATAACAAGTTTATTTTTCTCTTTGGTTGTTGCCAGGACTCGACACACCGAAAAGCTGAAACGTTGCTAATTCTAAATATAAGTCTGTAAGTTTTTTCCATATCTGATTCCAGACACTTGTTACCTGCCTTATATCCTTGCAGTGGTTCACCGGACGGTTCGTACGGACCCATCGATCCTTCAAAGGAAAGTGCTTACGATTTTTTGACTCAACTCTTCACAGAAGTTGGAAGTCGCTTCCCGGACCACTACCTGCACCTGGGAGGAG
>VCRD01009122.1:0-11082 GCA_006783055.1 Trinorchestia longiramus
ACCAAAATTAGTATAAATCAGCTGAGAAACCCCTGACGATTTTTTGGTTGTTACCCTGTGTTATCATAATATTTCAACCATTGGCTGTAACAAAACACTTGAAATTTCACTGGAGGATAACAAATGTAAAGTTTACTTTAAAATATTCGTCTAAGCGTGATTTAGGACAGTGACTACCAACTCTATTGTACAAACTTAGTACGGAAGATAAAATCAAACTCATTTTTGATCCGACGTTAAATAATAGATTATAAATTTGCCTCAAGCTTCCATACTATGTAAACTTTGTTCTTAAGCTCAAATCATTCAAGTTTAACGAACATATACGCAGAAGGATAAACTAATTTTTGTATCCAAAAGTGCTGCATTTTTTCTGTACAATGCTTCACAATAACATTACTTCAAGAATTCGTACAGCAAATACAATAATTTATCTTGAACGAATTCGTCACAAGTCTTGTCTCAAATGTGTCGAGTATTCTACACTTTGATCAAGTAAGTCCGTTAAACTAATAATTCTGATTCAGAAGACTTGCTCCATTAAGATTTTTGATGTTCTGTGCAAACAATTCTGCCACTCCGTGGAGTCTATTAACAATGGTCCCCGCGTATTACCTGTACAAAACTTAACTTTGAACTCACTGTTGGCAAGACCTTGTAGTGAATCGCATGACTCCACTACAAACGAGTACCGCGACGAGGTTAGCTTTCATCGATCAATGAGCAAACAGGACAGAAGAAGGGAATCCAGCGATGAGGCTAGGCCTCGTTACTACCAGAAGCACGACATTAACCAATGAGCGGTCACGCTCAGGCAGCAGAGCCCAGCTAGCCGCCCTGCATAACGAGGCTGTAACGCTCTGCGTCACGGATTCTCTACCAATCACTTCCAAAGTCAACATCTCCACCAAGAACTCTCATCACCTAAACAACTCAACTCACAGCCATCAGCAGAGCAGAGGAAGCAGAAACCAGCCATCCTGTCTGCGGACAAGATAGGGCTCAAACAACCCACGTACTAACAAGAAGTGGATGTGCTCCAACTCACCACTCACTCCCACTCTATGCGTCCCGGCGCTCTGCCGACAACATTTCAGTACGCCAGTATTCGACGTCAAGACGTACGCGGCAAAGAACGAAGAACCAAGAACTAACATCATATTCAAATGTCTAAATACAAACTATTAAACTCATCCTGCCTTTAATTACCTTTTCTCCTATTGGGCTAATCGACGGTCCCTTACTCCCTTAGGCGCTCACTCCAAGTAAGATAAAGATATTCAATGTCTGCTCGGAGATAAGAGACGTCTGAGGGTTGGGAGTGAAGAGTGATTATAAGAGAGATCACTACAACCTTAACCTTCAAAGTTAATGCCCTTCTTCTCAAACAGATTTATTAATTTTCACTACTGTTCCTCTCACTTTATTTGATACTTCCATTATACTCTAGTGGAAAATTCTCCTCAGTGAATGCTCCTGTGGCTAAGGTATGCGAGACCGTATTACCTTCAACGTTATCGAAAGACCCTTGCCATATTTAGTGGAACATTCAATACGGATGCTTCAACAGCTCACTTTAATTAAGATTTTCAGTGCAGAAGATTTTCTGATTCTCGATATATAAGGAAAAACCGTTGTGAATTGATGGACTTTAACTCATGCTCAGAACCATCACAACGAATAAACGTGGTTATACTTGTACTGTGTAGCGATTATGCACTGCACAGGAGACAGCAAAGTATAATATCCCAGTAATCTCTTAATTAGCAGTGAATTTAAAATAAAAGTAAATTTCTTCCGTTATGTGTGCAGCCTGATAGTCCAAAGAAGCACAAGGACATGTTTAACTTCAAACAAAGACTACTTGAGTACTTCACGTCATGTGCCTGAAGAAGACTAAGAGCTAACTACACAATTTCTCAATAGGAGGACAGGTCCAGACACAGTTCCGGGCACCGGGAGGCTCATGGCTATAATGAACCAAAGACAATCTCTGGTAACTTCAAAGGTCATGTCTTCCTGCTTCAGGGCTGCAATCTTAGGGTTTACGCGCTACGAACTTGTCCCACGAATGACAATGACTTGTATTTGTAGCACGAGATTATTTCCTAGGTTTATTTCTTCAGCCTGTAGAGCTTGCTTGAAATTCAGTTTCGCTTGTGGTGCTGAGATATTTATCAGCAAAAACCCATCTGCTGTACAGGTGGGAGTTGTTTCAGTGCAGCAGTACTATCGTGGTTGTATATGGGTATGGGTTATGGATTCACACTGTAAATGATAATTGAATTAGAAATTTATATGAATTTTTCAAGCATTTAAAGCAATGGAATATGAAATTGCACACAAAATAATTGAGTGAGCTGACATTTTCCCCTTTTATGGCAGGGTGCATGCTTTTCAAACATACAACGAAAATATGGTACTTGAGAAATAATTTATGAGAAATTATGGTTTAGAGTTCAAATAGATTTGCTAATATTAAAAAGCTTTGTCTAGCTATAAATTGCGTATACTGAATTTGCATCTTCAATAGTGAAAATTCAGTTTTTCACGCAAAAAAAAATTAATCTGGTCGTATTCTTTTAACTATTTAGAAACGAAAGGAAACATTCAATAAGAAAAGATTTCAGATGCACCGATCTTGAAACATGACCACACGAAGGTTTTGGCTGAATAGTTTTATCACTGAGTTCTGTTTGAGCGACCACCACTGTTAGGTGTTACTGAAGGCGTTACGCTATTCAGTGGAGCAGCTCAGCCAATGTTTTCTTGCTTTATTGAGGTTGCAAGAATATGCAAGGGCGGAAAAACAACACAATTGCTTTATTGAGGAACATAGCTGCACTGTAGAAGATGCAAAACTCCGCGACAGGTGATGTGTAACTGTACTGTACGGGAGGTAGAGCTGCATGGTAGGACTGTGCCGTTCAGGGAAGATTTCGAAAACAAACTTCCCATGTAAGGATTTTCAACGAGACCAATTAATTATAATGCACTGATATTAGTGCAGCCTCATGAAAAAAATAAGTTTCGTTATAGTTGTAATTTAATGCAGCTTAAAGAAGAGCTGCCATAATCGGAAACATGTGGAAGTTACTGCTAAAATATATGATTATCAGAAAGCGATGTAGATCGTTCGTGGGAACTGTGTACCTGTAATGTGTATATCTTAAGCAATTCATGTTATTTTTACCATTTGCGTTGAAACTTAAATTCTACATCAAGCAAATGCATTATTTCTATTTTTGCATGAGTGCTCTGCGACTTGACGCCGTTTTATTAAAATGTCATGTATTAATCTGTGTAAAGGATTTGTAAAGCCTTTAAAAAATGTACAAATAGTTGAAATAGCTTACAAGTGAATCCCTGTTCATAATAGAATCAACTTTAGTTTTTAATTCAAAAACTTGAAAATTTTCAGATAGCTATGTATTTCATATCTACTCTTTAATAAATTTAGTCATATTCATTGGTTTCACTGAAATTTAACACAAAGTTAAAAACATTTCATAGATGTCAAACTTTTGAATACTGTGACGTAAAACCAATGTGGCCAGAAGATTTAAATCATCAGTATTCATTTGCTCTGTAACAGTAACACGCATCTTGCAGCCTAGCTGCCATGTAGTCACGGCGGTTCCAACTACAAGTATTATATATTATGAGTACATGCATGTACCATACAGGTAGTGGAGCCATCAAACTATAAGCCTACTATTACTTCAGAGTACACGCTGCCGAGCTCTTAACATGCACATGAGGGTGTGATAAAAGTGATTTTTTGGAGAAAGTTATTGAATTTCAAATACCCGGGAAATATTTGCAAAAGTTTTTCAAACATGTTTTCTAACTCACAAAATAATGAAATCACATTTTTTAATGGAATCTGTGACCTCGTGTAATAACTTATCTTATTAAAGCAATAAAAAATACTGAATCATGTTTTACTTCTATTTCGTGCTATCATTTATTAGTTCCAAAACAGCCAATCAGATTTGCTGTTTCAAATAATGGCGGTTGTTTTGAGCTAACAGGAAGACACTAACTCGTACTCTACCATAATGCACCTCATTTCTGTTTTGCTAACATTAGAACGGTACTCTTTTTTCTCATTGGCTTAGATAACATTTCAGTGAAAATTCCTTAAAGAGGGCTTTCCATTAAACGTTGAATTTGTTTATTGCTCATATTTGTTCCATGCTAGCGTAAATTTTTGAATGGCAATTGATATAAAGTTTAATGTCGTTATTACTAAGAAGTTTCCAATCAGTGGACTCGTATTTTCTGGGTTAAAAGTATGCAAATTGCTGTCCAGGGGAGACGCAAACTGGCACGTATTATTTTCCTGTTATTTGTGTGATCTGAATACACTTAGAATTTACTGGTGAAATGTCAAACGTGACAAGTGCCGGTCAGCGAGCCCACCAAAACCGTGCTAAAAGAGCCTATTTACCTTAACACACAATGATCACATTATCGGATTTTGAAATCGAGTTTCCAAATAAAATTGTCCACAAACAACCGCCGATCTGGAATCGGGCAATTTTTAATGAATTTTACTGGTGCGCCATTTATATGTTTTTAGATTCTACAGTAACATATTTATAAAATGAATGGCTTCTGACCTAATTTCAATTTATATTGTAACGCTTGAAACTATGTATAACAGTTCAAAAAACTATGTATGTAGAAGGCTAAATAGAAGCATTGAGTACAGCTTGGATTCTTAGTAAGTTCAGCTTTCATTGTATGCATCTATTATGCTTACATATATTGTTGTTCAGTTTGTTGTTCAGTTTGTTGTTCAGTTTGTTGTTGTTTGTTGTTCAGTTTGTTGTTCAGTTTGTTGATCAGTTTGTTGTTCAGTTTGTTGTTCAGTTTTTTGTTCAGTTTGTTGTTCAGTTTGTTATTGGTTTTTGTTCAGTTTGTTGTTCAGTTTTTTGATCAGTTTGTTGTTTTTTGTTCACTTTGTTATTTTTTGTTCAGTGTGTTGTTCAGTTTGTTGTTCAGTCTGTTGTTCAGTTTGTTGTTCAGTTTGTTGTTCAGTTTGTTGTTGTTTTTGTTCAGTTTGTTNGTGTGTGGTGCGGGGTGTGTGGTGCGGGGTGTGCGGTGCGGGGTGTGCAGTGCGATGTCTGCGGTGCGGGGTGTGCAGTGCGGAGTGTGCAGCAAAATACATGAACACAAAAAATGTAGCGACAGTTGTACTTGTACAGACAGTGCGGCACTATTCTGAAGTCTGAAGTATGAAAGAAGTATTCTTAAGTATTCTGAAGTATTCTGAAGTCTGAAGTATGAAGGAAGTATTGTAAAGTATTCTGAAGTATTCTGAAGTCTGAAGTATGAAAGAAGTATTCTGAAGTATTCTAAAGTATTCTAAAGTATTCTAAAGTATTCTGAAGTATTCTGAAGTCTGAAGCATGAGAAGTATTCTGAAGTATTCTGAAGTCTGAAGTATGAAAGAAATATTCTAAAGTATTCTGAAGTCTGAAGTATTGTAAAGTATTCTGAAGTCTGAAGTAGTCTGAAGTATGAAACCCTGCATGCACTGGGGCACTATTCGTTATGAGGGATCTAAGGAGCACGATTCATGCGTGTTACTCAGGTCGTGAGAATAGTATTTTTTTCGAATAAATCAGGAATTTTCAGACGATATACTGTTATACTGTTATGGGAAAAAGTGTTATACTACAACGATGAAGCTTAGGGTAAAAAGTAGGGCTTGTAACCGGTTAAAATGAATCGGTTAATAATCGGTGAAACTGGTTAAATTTTTTCGGTATATAGTCGGTTAATCGTCGAATAATCAAATAGTCAATCTTAAATAATTAGAATATTCTGTGAGAGGAGAACAGATATTGATGATAGGGTGAAATGGGAATAATATAAATTCAGGTTTTTCTATGAAGACTTACAATATATTTATTTTTTTGTTTCATTTCTTATTGTCTTTGTGAATGTTCGTAATATTTTCAGTTTATTTTCCACTTTCAATAGTCTTTTGCAAAAGATTTTGATATTGCAGAAACTCAACGAAAAAAAAAATTTGATACTCGCGTTCATGGAGAGTGTAGAAGTGGCAACACTGCTTAAAATACCTGAATTGTAGTCGTCTGCTTTAATTAGTTCTTGGGAGTCTACTTCAATGAAAAGTATTATCACCAGCATAAAATTTATATTTTCCAGTTGCATGCATCATATATCATGCCGAAGAGATAACGGTCAGGTGTTTGGTGTCATTTTAGTAAACAGAATAAAGACGAAGCAAAATGTAAAATATGCGACGAGGGTATAAAATGTGCCGGTGGTCCACCTCCTCCCTCGCATTTCATTTTAACGTTGTTCACACTGTACTAAACGGAGACATTATTGGAAAGAACAAGACATTTGAAGAACGAAGAATAAAAGAAGACGTTGCAAAATTAGCAAGTCAAGATGGCCTTAGTTTTAACGCAATTTCAAAAAGTTCGTTCATTCAAGAAAGTTTCCAAGAATTTAGTTTAACAAAATTTCCTCCTTCCGATGCCTCATGCGTCCGAAATATAGTTTTGAATTACGCTGCTAAAAAAGACAAGATTTGCGGTTGTATTTCACCAATTAAATCAAATTAGGAATGCGATACTCTTTGACTTTAGATGAATATTCACGATTTTACAAGACATTGGTCACTAGTAATTGATAAATTAAATGGATCGGTGAACAGTTTAGAACTAATAGATATAATTTCTAATGAATTAGAAGAATTTGGATTAGATTTAAACACTCACATAGTAGGGTGTACAACGGATGGTGCTTCTGTGATGATTGAATTTGGAACAGAAATTCAACCTTTACACCAGCAGTGCATTGCTCACACAATTCACCTAGCTATTAGTGACGTGATGTATTCTAAGGAAACTGAAGTTTTTTGAAAATTCAGACGTCGATGTTGGGAATTACAGTGACGAAGAGCTTGATTTATCTGAGAGGATACAAAATTTCTTTGTCAGTGATGCAAATGCAGATTCGAAATTCTTCGAAATGGAAGAAAATTATAGAGTTGCTATTGATAAGGTGAGGAACATATGCAAGCTTTTCGTAAATCACCTATAAAAAATGTAAAGCTACAAGTTTTTGTAAAAGACTAAGATGGAATTAAAATGAAAGTTTTACTACATAGATTGTAAAACTCGATATAGTAGTCTTCTAACTATGCTGGAAAGATTTCTAAAAATTAAAAAAATTCTATCCCTCAGGCTCTAAGAATAGTTTGTTCTCCGGAAATGCTTACAAATACTAAATGGGATACTCTTGAATACATTTGTGAAGTCCTGAACCCTGTGCAAATTGTTTTAAAGGATTTATGTTTTGAAGGAACAAATTCCATCAAAGCTGCAATTTTGATTCAGTTTTTATTGCCAAAGTTAGAGAGTATGGAAAATATACTCGCTATCCAACTGCATCACCGACTTTCTAAGAGAATCGCTAATAGATGCCAAAGCGAAGCTGTTGTACTTGCACTCTATCTTCATGATCCACAATTGTTGCGTAAAACTTCTTATGTTAAGTCCATTTCAGAAGTAATAATCAGAAAAATGTATGAAAGTGTTTTCACGACAATGTAAGACAAACCTCAAGAATGTGAACAATTTTCGAGCGAGCCGCAGACAAGTCAGAATAGTATCGTTAGCGTAGATAAACATGATTTTCTTAGGGCATACAACAGTGCTCTAGAAATTCTTACTTCAGAAAGTAAACTTGGTACTTCTAGTAAAGCTATTGAACTGAAATGTGTTGAAGCTACGGCAACCAAAACAGACAATATTAAGAAACTGTATACTTCTTTGATATCAGTGCACACAACTAGTGTACAAGCCGAAAGAGCATTCTTTATTGCTAATGGATTTGTTACGAAAGTTCGGTCAAGCATGTCTGAAAAAATATTGGACTCATTGTGCTTTCTGAGAGATTATTAAAAAAAAAGAACTATAAATACTCCCTAAAATTTGAATATTATTTTGCGTTCTGATGCAGTAAACAATTTCGTACTGCCATATTTTTATTTATTTACAATCCAGGCAGTTCTGTTATCAGTTTTAAGTTTGCTATTAGTATACTTTATTGAATAAATGAAATAATTACAGGGTTCTTTCTTTAACTTGTCGTATGTTGTTTTCTTTCGATACAGAAAGTTTTCGGTTAATCGGTTAATGACCGAGTAATAGGTCCTGGTAACCGGTCATCTCTTAACTGGTTAATCCCAAGCACTAGTCAAAAGATCACTTGCGAACAGAGCGAGTGTAGTGTTGCTTTACATTAACCTTGTATAAAACGCTAGGGACTCTGAGAGTAATGGGGTAGATTTGACGAGGGAAAGAGCGTGATTTACTAGTTACCACGTAGGCTAACTTTGACGCCTCGGGAATGGGTAGCGCGAGTGTTAATTTGATTCAAAGCGAATTAAATTAAAACCATCATGCTAACAGGTGGCAACAGATCTTACGAACACTAAAACGTGAACGTTGAAGGAATTTTTCTGGGAGATTTGCGTATATGTAGCTTATAAATGGCTCAAAGAGCAGGGAAACATGTCGTGTCATGGATCGAAGTAGGAATCACTGATGGGGAATGTGATGGAGTTTTTTGGCTCCATAACGGAAGGTAGACAACGGGTATTTTATTAAGATGTTATTTACAAGTGTTAAACTTTCATATTCTCGCCAACAATGCCGAATCTCCAGTAAAATTTGCAAGAGTTTTGATGTTATTTCAAGGTACAATGTGGTCAGCGATCGGGAAAGTTTTTGCATTTCTAATGTGGAAGTCTATCATTGACTTTCGATCGTTCAATGTCGTGCCTAACTATTCAGCAGTCAGGAATACAATCAATCTGTTTGAATAGTGCATATGTAGTCACAGATTTGCATTGCTAAATTTCAGTTCTGTGTCCGACTTCTTTTTCAAATTAAGATGTTGAATTTATTTACCGTAACGAAGTAAACATCTGCCATCAACCCATTTTCATTGACTATCAAAATAGAATATATTTGATCTTTTCGTACGTGTTTAATATTCTTTCGCACGTCTGCCATCAAGAACGGGATCCTTTTAATTATTTTGAGTTGAGGTTTGGGGCCCTCCAAGGGTGATAATGTCATGTTTTTTAGTTTACTTAGCAATGTCATTTGTAAGAATATATCAAACGCAATGAAAATAACGAAAAACGAAATTTCAGAAAAATCATGCATTTGAAACTGGATGTACTTAGATTTCTTAAGAGAAAAAATCAAAGTAATTAAATGATTAAAAATATATATTCCCATATCCTGTATTATCGCCACACTTATTATCAATAATTGATGCAAACGCAATCGAGATTTGTAAATCAAGATACATAGAAAACACGAGATAATATGTTACGAGATGTTTGTAGCATACGGATAAGCTAGGGAATTTATTCATATTTTTGACTTTTTTATAAGGCTTGTGCATTTTTTACGGAGATTTATTTCCTTTTAAATTTTGTGAACCCTATGCTACATTAATAGAGAGTAAATCTTGCGTTATTGTATTGTCAGAATGAGTAACTACACTGAACATTGCCATTAAATTCAAGGCAGAACACAGTTGGCGCAAGCTAGTGAATTAATTTGCACACAATTTTGCGCCGGAGACATCAAAAAGTTTAAATTGGCGCGTCACTGCCGTCAACTTGTACGTTCAACTTAGTCGCCAGAAAACATTCTCTACATCTGCGTAGAATGAAGTTCTATGTCAGCTTGTGATCTATGCAGCTCTTGTTCGGAATATGCAACTAACATTGCTGGACAACGAAGGGTCGAAAGTACAGACGGCGTAGCCAGGTGCATCAACTCAGAAAGAACGAAGGTGGGTGACGTTGTGCAGTGAATAAATTTTCGGAAACACAATTCGAGAAGAATCAATCGTCCTTACAATTGCAGAACTGAGTGCTGTGGTCGGATCTTCACTGAAACAAAGCTTGCTTGTTTGCCAGGGGGCTGTACAAGGATCAGCTTCCGAACAAACCATAGGACCTCGTGTCAAAATGCAGCGGATGCATTCGGTGTAACGTTCGGCTTTGAATTCAAAGATGTTGTTACATAAGAAAGATAGTGTGGTACATTTACTCAAGGGAGAACTTAATACACCAATTATTACAAAATACCTATTTTTTCTCAGTTTCTGTTGTTTTCCTCTTTGAGAGGGTTAGGCTTCATCTGCATCTCAAAAATTATTATTTTTTAAATGGCTAGTCTACCCTTACCATACCTCCAACAGATGGTGCTTCTGTTCCGATAGTGAAAAAAAACGTTGTTTCCGGCTGCTCCTTCGTCATTTGTGAGACATTTTTCATTAAGATCGGTTATTTAGTGTAACAAATGGGGAAAATGAAAAGATTACAAATCGAGGGCGAATGTGACTTTCAAAATGAAGCCCATATTTCAATTTATTGTTTTTACGATAAATCGCAGAATTAACTTTTGAACACAGGTTCAAATTTCCTTGATAAAAATTGATTTCCGTTTACAGATCTATTGTATACAAGTAATGTCAAATTTTCATCCAGTTGACTCGTTCTTTAATATACATTCATTAATCACTGAGATCAATCGCTCAATTTGTGTTGAAATACGATGAGCACTCTCTGACTTTTGTGTTTTTTCGCACATCCAGCGAAACGTTTTTTAACTTATCACTTTGCACCATTTGCTCATCAACTCGTCTCAAGGCGAAGTTTCTCAGGCCATGTAGCCGCATACGTTCAATTCTTCTCCAACGCTTTCACCTAAGAGATATCCACTCCCAGTTTCATTTGGATCACAGACACGGTTTTATTCATATTTTGTGAGTTAATGTAGGCAGATTGAGCTAGAGAGAAAACTCTCTTAATAGTTTCCCGTTAATTACATATAATTTCTTTGATCCTCAATGTTGCATAGCTTTATTTTTATTCGAAACACTTTTTAATTGTGGTGCTTATCGTGACTACAAGGGTAAGGAAGAGCAGCAACAACCTTCACTATTATTCACCAACATTAATCCTTACAGCATTAACCTAACTCGATTCCGTGCACTGACCTGAAC